>DWEI01000090.1:0-29542 GCA_018245875.1 Mysoria ambigua | reverse complement strand
TTGCGTATATCGTCACTCCACCTAGCCGGAGGGCGTCCTACACTACGTTTGCCAATATATATAATAGTTAATATTATACTCGTAGTGCAATATTAAGCGGTACTTGTAAATTACCAAGCGTGACATCCAATCTCACAGTAGACGGTACTAACAAAAAAATCTAACACTGATAAACGCTCAGCTCCCACTTCAACAAGAAATGCACCGCATTCCAGATATTCCGAAGATAATAATTTTAATATCTCTATGGTGTACTTATAAAAAATATACCAGAGAACGTTTAGTTACGGCCCGAAGAAAAAGGACCATGCAGCCGAACTTGCAGCGTCACCTTATCGACACGGATCTAACGTAGTTAATCAAAAATTTTAATGACCATAGTTCAGAAAATAATAACTTTTCTTCACCTACCAATAAATAAGATTGAACCGCCTTGATACTTTTAAATATTTATAAGTTTACAGTATATTAATTTTTACATTCAATCGAATTTAGATTTGACTGGTTCCCCGGACGTGTTGATTGCAAGCGCAACTACCGTTCGAGAGGTTCTAGGTTCAAATGCCGGGTCGGACACTATTAAATTTTTTTAACTTAGTTTATCTAGTGGTGGCTCAGAGTCTGGATATATGTTCGTTGTATGAATAAGCTCACCACCTATTTCATAGTGAGGCGTAAATATAAATAAGTAAGAATTTAACGTTTCCACCTATCTTTTTGGGGATTACAAGTGTGATATTACTTTTTTTTATCTATGCTAACATGTACTCAAAAAACATACGAAATGCATTTGAGCTATATATTAATTCTATTACCTGTATAAATGGGCCGGTGTTAGTGTTTTTAATTAGTATTATTTATCCCGATGTTCATTGTTCGTTTGTTCTTGAAAAAGTCCAATAATTCCCGGTGATCTGCACCAGGACCTCACGATGGGCAGTCGCTCTCGCCAGCAGCAGTACAGACACGAAGCGCACGAACCGTCTCGATAAAGTATCAAGAGCGCAGCACCGGCTACACGCCGGTCACGGTGCGTGGCGCGCGAGACAGTTCGGCATTCGGGCTCATTGTGACGACGCCGTCGACTCCCGGCCGCCGAGCGACCCTCGCTCCGTCGCGTGCTCCCGTTCGACGCACTCGCGGCGGCCGCGGCTTGGATGTTTCGAGTACCTTGTCCATGGTCGATGGGTTTTTTGTTCCGTCACTGTCGCATGTCAGATTTGTGGGGTATTTCACTTGGTGTGAATCCTTCGATTGGTCTCTTCGTTGGTGTTTATTATCGTTGCACCTCAAGCTAGGCACCTCGCGGGGTAGACAGAAGGCACAGTGTCAAACAGTTCACCGACGTATGTCAATACTTTAACACATTTACGTACCTATTAAAAATAAGCATATTTTTTTTGTCACACCCAATCCCACGACGAACTATTGTACTGCGCACTCATGCTCACCCCGTCGGGGAAATACAGGCGTAATATTATAATAATAACAAGACAATTTATAATATAAATTTGTATAAGTATTGAGACTAATAATAGAGATAACCATAAACAAACTAAGCGGTGCTATACTTGTGGTGCAAAATTGATCAAATATGATCGTGAATACGAAATTTTTAAGTACGTACGAATGTAAAGTACGAAAATTTTAAGGACTGGACAAAAGTTTGACAAAATGAAGAGGTTTTTGCTCTTAAGCCACATACTGGGTATTCCGATTGGGGATGGCAATGCATGACTTACCTATGATTTATTAATTTTTTTTAACAAATTATTTTTTCTTACATTGATGAGATTGAGTGTAGTTATTTGTCTATTCCTATGAGCTGTATTATTATGTTTTAGTGTAAAAAATGCGTGATAAATGAAGTAGTGAGTGTTTGTATAATATATGTATGAGGTTGTATTAGGGCAGCTTGCCTTGCGCAGTAGCGATATAAAATCGATTCGGCACGGGCTAATCGATTTCGTATTACTCACATCGTTTCATCATCGATCGTTTTGTTTCATTTGTAATCAAAAAATCGATTAATTTCTGCATAATTATGTTGCGCTTAATAGTCATGTGGATGAAAACTTTTTAATTAGCACTCTGTAATAATTGCACAGTGACTTTAAATATAGGTACATACATTGCTGTACTTTAATGCACACTAATGTAAAAATAATGCATTAAAAAACTATTCCGTTGTTTGAGTGGTTCCAAGAACGACTGCCGATTGTGCTATCCTATGTTCAAATCCCGGATGCGGAATTATCGATTTTTCTGACTTCACTTTCTCGTCGAAATTTTTAGTCCGTAAATATGCTCATAGTTACATTTTCTAGAATTCTTTACTTATGAAATTAACTGACTCGTGTGTGGACAGGCAGAAATGGGAAAATCAGACGTTTGTGTGTGTGTACCACATTTCTCTGCCTACCTCTTAAAGGATTACTGGCCTCGTGTCATGCTTAAGACATTTATGTCAGACGTTATAACAACGCATTATAATAATTACATATTACCTGAAAGCATATAATTAGATTCAAGTGCATGTTAACACTTCAATAAAGTCATTATTTTAATCCCAGTAAATACCAGAGCAATGTACTGAAGAGTCTCCTTCAATCGGTGTAAGAATGTGGTCCAGCAAATAAGTCAATGCACGTGACATTTACTCGCTCCGATTACAATAGTGTACCTGTTTGATCGGAATATCATCACGTTGCAGGATCGTTGCGTTTGCGCGCCACACAATTTACAATTTAAAAAAAATAATAGTCACGTACTTCACGAATTACATGGACGGACTGAACGACCACTAGTACATAGAATCGTAAAAAAATGATCCGTCTAGGTTAGAACGAATATCGCGGACGTGAGGTGGCTTTTTTTTGTGTGGCTCTCGGAAACGTTTTAATCGCGAACTACTGAAATTTTGAACGGTGTTCTTCAACACAATTTAGTCGGTGCTACGTGGTTATAGTTACGACATAGTTAAGTTGTACACGAGCGAATGTTTTTTGAACGGAACGGAACGGAACAGTGGCGGAGCGTTCGAAATGACGCGCGCATATTTTAAATGTGGAACACGGGCTGCACTGGCTTCTGACACAATAGTCGTGTTTCTATGCTCACCTATGGTTCGAAGACCTGAATATTTTTGAAGTGCTTATCATAAATGTGTTGATAACGAATACATCAACTGGAAATAACAAGAAATTTGTGTATAGGTATGATAATCCAATTTTTTTTTATAGTAAGGATAAAGATATTTGGCATTACTGTCTATTATGGCGTGGTGGTGTAATAATAATGTTTTATATTATCACGTACGTATAAAATACATCATTATTGGCATAATGACATAATCACGAACAGGTACATGTATCCATTCATTTAATACAGCAACGACAAATTGGTTTTGATGCGTCCGCAAATAATAGTAGGCGCGGCCGCGCGCTCCGCTAGCGATCTCATTGTACTCTATAAATAAATGGCAACAACAGGTGAATAACTAATTTCACTTATAAAATTAGCTTCATGGGCGTATCGCGGTATTTGTTTGTTGACAACATCCGCTTATTGATCGCTATACAATATTAGTATGACGGATGCTCTCGCAACGGTCACTACAATGACATCAGTGTACCTATTGCGAGAATAATGATGTGAACTAATGATGTGAACTGTTCAACTTATCAATAACTACAATAGTACCGGATACTAATTTAATCGAATATTCAGTTGCGATCATGTCAATTGACGAATCGAATCGCGCCGTGGCGCTGGTACAACTGAAAATTTCAATACATTCGCGTACATTGTTTTTGTCACTGTCAAATATGCAGAATACGGAATAAAATATTTGATGCGGTCAATGCCATTATATAAATGGAATTATTCATTGAGCCAGACGCCGGAAAAAGGCAAAAGTGATCGACAATTCATTTGTTTGTGCGTGCGCTGGGGCGCCGTTGACGTTGGATTATATTTTCAAAAATTTTCATAATGAATAATCCGTTTGAGCTACACTTTGATACTTAATAACATAATGCCCAAAGACACATTCAAACAATTTAACATAGTATTACGCTTGTATTTCCTAGATGAGTAGACAGAATTATGTAATAATATTACTTTGCGCGATTTCTATTATACGTCCCCTAGCATAGGCGGTGTGAATTAAATATGTATATATTTAAGTCAATTTAGAAATTTAAGCAAAGTATAGGAAGCGGCCAAATGAAAGTAATTAAATATGAATAAGAGCGAGGCTTTGCTAATAACTTTTGTCTGATGCAGGCGACACTGCCTCGTATGTAAAGTGTATACCTACCTACCCCGGGCTCGCCTCCCCCACAAGTGTTTCAAAGCGGGCGAAACGACTAGTCAACCCTTTGCCGCTCACTCGCTCGTGAAATCACTCAAATACTGAATATTTTAATCTGAGCAGATAACGAGCTCGCAATTCTATTAGATGAAACATAGCTATGTGAGGTTAAACACGGGCGACCCCTAGCTGCACTGGCGCGCTGAGCTTTGCATATTCTGTCTATGACGTAGCTATTTCGTACCAGCTCTATGTACGTTTTATTGAGGCTTTTGTTTGCATCATGGATTGTAAGCGTCGATATATTAATTGCATATTATGATATGCATAAATAAAAATATTAAAAGCAACACCGTAAAATTATAGGTTTGAAATAATTAGTTTGGCACTTAGTAATTAGACATGTATACGAACATATGTTAATAAAGGATTTTTTTTTGTAATAAAGTACACGATATGGCTACATTTTAATTAATGTCAGACACAGTTTAAAAACTAAAACCAGTATATTTAAAGTGTAATATACAATAAAGTACGGAGAAAAAGCGCAATATTTATTCTATGCAAAAGACAAGCAATGATTGATTGATCCGCCAACTCCAACGTGGAGGATCGGAGTTCGCTCCAATCGAAAGGCGTGTATAAATATATCACAGGGAGCTATAAAGCTATCAAATATTTACTAATCTGAAGCGGTGAGAGCGTCGCGAACCCTTCTGGTGGTGGGCTCATAAAATAAATTGAAATAGTCGCACCGCCCCCCAAATTAAAATATTCAAATGGGACGCACGCGCAAGAAAATTGAAAATTGTCGTCTATCGCCCGCAAATGAAACCTATAACTTCTCATATACACTGTAGGACAAATGTAAGGGTCCATTTTTATTTAAAGTATTTGTTGTATACATTTTTGTGTATGTGTGCTTGAAACAGTGATACTACTGTACATTTGTAAAATCTATTATACTGATATTTTGACTGCCTTTCTGGTCGTTTTGGATACAAGTGCGATTGTCGATCGGGAGGTCCCAGATTCGATTCCCGTGTCGAACACAAAAAAAAACCTAATTTAGAATTTCTAGTAATGGTTGGGAGTCTGGATATGTAAAAGTAACCGGTGAAACGTGGGAATGTTCTGCATTGCCCTGTCTACCTCTTCGGGGATTACAGGTGTGAAGTTGCATTATGAAACTGTATTAGAAGTCCCTCACTTAGAATTAGACTAGATTATTTTCCGATTTTGTGCAAAAACAATTGTTATAAATCTTTGAATTTAAATAGAAGTCGAAACAAATTTAAAAACCCAACATAATCTGTTTTAAGTCCAATCAAGTAATATCGCCACTGAAGATGATATCGGGTTGAGAATGGGCTAATTTTATTGCACCGAAGTATATTCGAATGTATAAGCGGCAGATTCGATATGCCTCCGAATAATGCCATAAATGGTCTTCACTTTTATGACTGTAATTTCGCACAGAATCTGAATTAAGTATTTGTTTTATGCAAGGGTAGATTTAATGCATTGGCAACACAATAAATAAATGTTGAAATTGCGAAAGATTCAAACATTGTTTATCTCTTCATCTATAAATTAAATTGCCTGGATAAAACAATAACAGCCTTTATATTTGTAAATTAAATATGCATGCTTACATTTCACCATTTCGAACATTAGTTCAGTGGTGAATATATTGTATATATATATACTAAATGAACTTCATACTAACTGAAATTATACTAACTGCACTCATGTTAACTGAACTCATAATAACTGAAATACTAACGGAACTCATTCTAACTGTATTCTTAGCTCTCTTAGTAACTGAACTAATGTTAACTGAACTCATACTATCTAAACTCATACTAACAACCCTCATACTAACTGCGTTCATACTAACGGAACTCATTCGAACTATATTCTTAGCTCTCTTAGTAACTGAACTAATACTAACAGAACTCATACTAACTGTACTTATACTAACTGCACTCATACTAATAAATACCAATCCAGAACTCCTATCACCAATTGAACAGTAACTAATTCTCTTATCAATATATTTAATGAACTAAGAGACACTAATACCTATCTATAACAGTTTTGTTCAACGCTGGTTACCATTGTCTATACGCGGCAGTGCCTACCTACGTTTGCGTCGCTCGTTTGCTACTCACTGCACTTATAAAACATAAATAATGTATCAATGTTCCAGTTGATTATGTTTCAAATTTATTCAATCCAGTGACAGTTCTCCCAAGCATGTTTTCATAAGCCGGGAACCGTGAACCCGTTCGGCAACGCGCCGAGAATCGCCACACTCGCACAAAGTGCGCGGCGAGCCTGCCCCGGTATATTCGTACACAAGTTTGAAGTGTAGATATGTTAATAAGTCACAGTCCGTGAGAGAGTAGGGGCCCTTAGCGCGTAGTGGCTTCCGTTGTATTGCGGCCGGCGCTGATTTTGTGGTTTCATTTCGCGTAACATGATAGACTCCACTGTAGTTGCACATCCTTGTGTTCGAGTTGCGACCAGTGAGGGGCCAAATGTATCGACGTACATTAATGTCCAGGGCTGGAAGGTCGTAAGTGAGACTTTACAAGAACATAAAAATGATAGACTAGGAAAGCATATTATTATTAGTGGAATTTATCAATTGCAGCGTAACTATTTTGTTAAATCTAATCTAGTGATAGATTCAGAAACTTGGTTGTCTCTACGGACATGTTCAAAAAGATAAGATATTGCATGACAGGTTATGCTAGTGAATGCAAAGAAAGTATTACAGTTATATGGCAAAATTTTGGAGCACCATAGCTTTAAAATACATTTTACAGAAATGTAATATCTTTTCGTGTCTATTGAAAAATGACATCTTTTGGAAACAAGAAGGGTGTAAGGGTGAAGGTGTAAGGGAAAAGAAAGCAAAAAATAATATTAATATTCTGATGTATTTTTTATGTGAGGTTGCCGCAAATTTTATCGATAAAAAACGTATTATAAGTCATTACGCTGTCATAGCGAGGCAGGAGTCAGCATCCGGTAGAGTGCAAGCGATACGCTGGGAACGGGCCGTCTTCCGGCCAGCGCCAACCACGCTTGACCCCGTCTCACCCAGCGCCGCTGGGCTCGCACTCCCTACCTCCGCGCTACAACACCGCCGACAGCACATCTTATTACTTTTAGCACCTCACCACCGTCGAAACGACCTCGTTCGCCCTCGTACACTTTTTACTCGCATCGAGCCGTTTAAGGATTTAAAACGTTTGCTTCCATTCATAAAATTATTAATGCGATCGTAAAATTGGGCAAATTTTATTGTCTCGCGGGGCATAATGGGAAACTAATGTAGCGTGTTATTATTCAGATCGGTTGTAGCAGTAAAATGCGGGTGTTTGTGTGTAAGATCCGACGACGCGTCGGGGGCCCACTGCGTTCCCAGCGGAAGTCGCGACTGCTATTTGAATATCAAACATATTTTGGTAATATTTCATTAGAACGGTTATGATGCATCTTACTTACAATATTTATCGTGGATACGTGGATACGTTACAAATAGGAATATGTTAGATGGCATCCTTTGATAGTCGACCCTAAAATCGTGTCAGTGAATAGTAAAAAGACAACTGAATATTTTTAACCTATTTCACTGGGAGTTTATTGTGCGTTGACGCGGTATTAATTCATAAACATGCAAGAACGTTCGAGATTCAGGGAATAAGAGATTATTTACCGACCATGAGAACTTGGAGACTGTGCGTAGTGCTCGGCGCGATGGCAATCAGTTTTTCACAGAAGTATACAGAGAGCTACTTGTTCTCAGCACCACGGTCACTGAGCGCGGCGCAGTGGCTGATATGAAAATATTATCAAAAACATATGGCGCCGTCCGGCTCGAATTTCATTTGATAGTAATATTTCTATGTTGAACTGAATTGACTAAAATCAATTTTTTTTTCATCTTAAACTCACCAGAGGTTAATGTCCGAGCGTTACATTTGAATCACAATGACGTACGTAATACTCGAATTATTCATATTCGGGGCCGATGATAGACAGCTCAGTCGGTAAAACGGACGTGCCATCAGTAAACTTTGCTCTCAAACACGCGAGGTCAAGTATTTCGGGGGTACGAGGAATAAATATTAATAAAAGCGTACGATTGTCTTTCTTTTCGTAAGAAAATAAGCGCGGAAAGAGGGGACAATATGCTTTTGTTTTTCTTTATTGTTATTGCCGTAAAACATTTAGCGGGCGGCACTCGGCGATAAAACACGTTATTTTGTGTGACAAAACGTCGCGCTTCATGAGAAAATATTGACCCGCAGATAGTGGCATAAGCGAATTATTAGCGACGCTCCACACGAGACGGAACCATTGTTCGTTATTAGTTTTCGACTTTGTGTATGCGTCTTTATTTTTAATACAACTGTATGAATATTAAAAGTATCTCTCAAATTGAATGCCATTATAAAAATCAATCGTGTTAGTTTCTTGGGCAATATTTTTGTAATGCAACTATAATTTGATTAAGCATAAGCTTATCATAAAAAACATAGATTAACGCAAGCGTAAACTGTAATATAATAGTAGTGATTTATAGATGATATTGAATGACATAGAAAGGCTCATGACAGAATGACTGGAAAAGTTTTATATTAACATGTTATTGTTACCGTACCCAACCGATGATAGGATTTTATATATAGGAAGATAGGATTTTATCTACGATATAAAAATACAGTTTATGCTTGCAAAGACGTTTGTATAACAATATTATTTCATTTTTCGATTGCATTATTGTGACCATTTATCCATTATCACATTATCCATATATCACAATTGGACCAACGTTGTCTTTCTAATTAAATAGTGTTAAGATGATAGTCAACTACATTTGATCGTCATATCAGCCTGACGATCGCGGAGCACAGCACCTCCTCCGCCTCCCAGCGCCAGGTTTAGTCGCCTCTTGCAACATCCTGTATCCCGTTTCCGGTAAAGTATTCTCACTCCGCCCCGACAAGGAAAACCACAACCACATCTCCTAAATGCACATTAGCAGTCATTCCACGCATCGCAAGAATTGAGAAGAACTCAGAGATGTGCGGTTCTAGTCAAGACTTTTTTAAAAGTCACTTATGCATGTGAGCTGCGAAGTAAGAAAATAGCGTATATAATATTACTCTATCTACGCTATCTATAATACGGTAATTAAAACATTGGGGTTAGGTGGTAATAATTGGATTCCACAAATACATTTTTTACAATACAAATATTACTAAAACAATTGGTAAGTATTAAAAACTGTTTTCTCATAACATTATCACAAGTGCACGGTTCAAAGTGTTTGAATGTTTTGTTTTTTTTTAGTCCGTTGCTGGCTTCGTGTGAGTGTATACCATCCGTATGTTAATGTGACGAGCGATAAATTGGCTACTAATAAGATAATTGGGCAAGCTCTATACCGTCGTAAATCAACATCTTAACAACTGCGCACAGTAATACCAATGCTGTGTACTGGGCCGGTCGCGTGTCGTCATCGCGTCGCATGGAAAATTAATGGAATCCAACTTTTTTTTGTGTCTGGAATTAAAAAAAAATGGTATTTGGCTTTTTTATTGCTGTAGTAGTGAAAAGTAACTAAACAAAACTTCGTTTTGTTTAGTTACTTTTCGTTGTATTTACACGAAGGAATAGTCAAGTGAATGCATTATACGCCTCACCGAGGAATAAGGCGTGAGCCTTATTCCATACACAGGTCATAAACAGCAAATACTACTAATTATAAATGTTATACCACGTAGAGCTGTTTATATAAATTAAAAATTTAATTCACTATTGTAGTCATCATGTTATCAATTTAAGAGTATAAATATATTTAAGGAAATTTATAGTTGGAAATGTCTATATCGCATTTCTTTCTTCAACATGGTCACCCTATCCGCTATGATTCACTTCATTGTGGTAAGTTTCGTATCGATTTAAAACAAACTATCAATTAGAGTTGAATTACAGCGCAACTGGTAATAGAGGAAATTTATCGTCTCTCTGACATTTTATAAGCTTTTTATTTATTTAATTGGAATCGATGAGTCTTGTTCCTAATTGAACGACCGAACTCTATTATTTTAAATTTATTAAGACTTTAATGGAGAGATGCGTTGTATTGTTTATAACAGAACGTGGAAAATAATGAAATGGTAAGTGATATACGTTGAAAGGAGAGTAAAAATACTGACTTTCACTGTGATAACGCGGTTCTGGGCTTTGGACATATGCGCGCTATGCATCTATCTGAAGATTTCCAAATCGATTAATTCGATTCATCATTGGTTTTACATTACTGTTTGCATATATCATACTTTTGAATTATGTTCACAATCACAAGGAGTTCAATAACGCATTGTCTGCAATGTAACTATCCATATTTTTTGTTATCGGTTTATTTTAAAAATGTTGTTTCATATAAGATCTTACGATTCGAACTTCATTAATTATTCCAATCTAAATTACGTCAAACATTTCTAAAAAATACGACTAGACAATCGTCAATAATAGACTTACATATCGTAAACGCCCTCGTATGAATTATTCATAAATATTTCACTCAAATGATCACGCATCAAAATGTCCGTATGACAATTCGTGTCGCACGGATACCATCGGCATTATTTTGTCAACGCTCCACTGAGTTACACAAAATAAATGCTTTTTAGGTCAACAAGCGATTGGGAAACGATCTGTCCATGTAGTATAATATAAATAATTTGGTTGAAACAAAATGAGGGCCATTTAGAAACATGAGGGTAATAAAACTAGTGCGTGCCGTACAAAGTCGGTCGCAGGCCTGCGCGCGGCGCGTCCAGTGTGGAAAGAGCTCTAGGCGCTCATCGCTCGATCTGTTTCACGTGGTTTCGATGAAGAAATGTCCGTGGAAGAAAACACGGAGAGGCTCAAATTATAATATGCAGAGCAATGTGCTTTTGTTTGTGGACATAAACAGTACAAATATAACGTAGCTGCGTATGAAATTAACATTCTAGACGTAGACGGACGTACGTGCGCTGCGGGCACCCACCCGTGCGACGTAATTGTGAACATTCAAATCGATGTTTTGATATCAACCACGAGCTCTGAAATGTCGCAATTCACCTATATAATACGACGCGGCCGTGAATACTAAGCGACTCGATCGGTTTACTTCGTCCGTGTATTTTCTCTTTTCGGTGACAACGCAACTCGCACTGCCCGCGTTTCCGATTACACGCGCGATAACGTCGGATGAAATTGCGATTGAAAAAAAAATATATATATATTAAATTAACAGACAGCAAATTTTATAATCGGACGTGAGGAAGTTGGACGTTAACAGAATTTAAATGTTGACATTGAAATTGACATGCTGACATTAAGAAGAAATTCAACAAGGGGCAAGCAGTGGTATAAACGGTTCATTTGTTGAAAATCTCGTAAAATTTCTTGTTTCTTGCAATGTTACGAGTTGTATTAAAGTGCTTACGTATATGTTTCTTAATCGAAAATTTAAATAAATTATATTGAAATTAAATGTTTTAATCGATTTTCCTTCGTATCTGAAGATGAAAAAGCTGATAGGTAAAGTCTTGAAAATGTTAATTACCTATTTCAAGTATTGATGCGCTGTGTGCAGATGTACATCAATTACTATGCAATTGTTCAATTGTTCTCTATGAATAATTTAATATAAAAGTTATTGTACAATTTGGATGTTTTGGTGTCAATGTTTTGTTCACCGCCAATAAATACGTTACATTAACCAGTGGATTTGCTGATGTATTTCATGGTGCATCATCACCAGCGGCCCTTTGCGGATCTTTCTGAGAGAGAACAGTTAAAGTCATAGTCATATTATAAACTTCATATGACTTAGGTAGTATTATCAGAACTTAATGACAACAAGTCATATTTAATCATAAAACGCATATGCACAACTTTTAATAAATTACGCAAGATTTGAACCCAGGACTCCCAAACCGCTAAACTATCACGTATATATAGATATAAAATACTGATCTAAGATTCAGTTATTCGCCACATAAGCCACATATTGTTAAATGGCATCTGTAGCAAGTAAATGGCAACTGTAGTAAGCTGTATCTTTATTGGACTTCGGATGGCGGTGAACAAGTACCTAATTTCAGTTTGTACGATGTGAAATTATTTCGCACAAAAGTAAGTTGGAACTTTTTGTGTCATGTTGACCTTATACCTGTCGCAGTCAAATACAAAAGCTCATTTCTTGCTTCTCAGCAATAGAAACACCCGTAGTACCAGCCGTGATTAGACAGTCGAATCGTTGAAATATGGTTGTTATGCGTAACTTCACGTCTGTAATCTTCAAAGAGGAATGCAGAACACTCCCACGTTTCACCAGTTACGTATACGTCCCACTATGGAAGAGGTGATGAGCCTGTTGCCATGCATCGGGCACATATCCAGACTCCAAACCACTACTAGAAAATCTAAATTAGAAAAATTTATAGTGTTCGACCCGGGAATCGAACCCGGTACCGCCCGATCGACAGTCGCACCTAAACCATCAACACGACCACGACCAACGACCGATTTATAACTTTAATTATTAACTTTAACACCATATAAATAATCACCATTTCTTTTTAATATACTGTCATATAAATTTTAAAACATACGCCTGTATTCTCCATAATCGTACCGCTCAGTATTAATGATTGTGCATTTTACGTAATCCAGCCCCAACTTTATTCGAAAAAAAAAACCTTTTAAATATTAAAATGATGTAAGGAATAGACGGAGAGAATATTTGTGAAAAGTCTAATGAAAGTGTAATAAGATCGATATGAATTTCTGACAAGGTGTTAGCTTGGGCCACGTTTCGAGCCACGTGAAAACTCGAAAATAATATCGCGACATTATTTTCCAAATGCATGGACATTATTTTATTATGAATCTGTAACCGCTGCGATAAGAGGTATTACCATAAAGATTTGTGTTCTCCTTAAACTTATAACGAGGTCTATTTTAAAGTCTGAACTTCTACTGAATGCATTAAAATTATATGATTTTGTTACCACACTAGCGCCGCGCGCGACTTTGTTCGTTTGACATAAATCTAGGCCTTTTTCGTCAAATCTTATGTGAATAATTAACATTCATAACTGATACATAAACAATAAATTAGTATGTTTTTTCATTTACATTCAATCATCGTTTTTAAGCCATACTTGATGTGATATTATTAATGTTAAAGTACTTCTGTCCATTCGCAGTCTTTCGCCGTCAAAACCGCTAAATTAATTTTGTTTTTTCGAGTAAGAAAACTTTTAAAGAGAATCAAAAAGTTTCTGTTAGTATTTCAATAAATATCATACTTTTATTATTATTAATTTTATTAGTAACATTTAAATACAATCTACATTGTTTCATCAATCAATATGTATGAACTAAGAAGTAAAAAGAGATTCTTAGACTTTTCTACATACATATCTTCACGCCAGGTCCCTTACGGGATAGGTGAAGTGTCAAATATCTCCATTTTTACAGATCTGCCGCGTCTCCTCCACATTCATAACTCTTTTCACATATGCTCCCCAGTTTCGGAGACATTTAGACATGTCACCTTGACATTTATCTTTTTAAAGTACAACTCGTACGGCCACAGAGACTTCGATGTCAGACCCACTAACATGGACATCAATTAAAGTTCTCATATTTCTTTTTATACTGATCTACAACTGGACGATGATATAGAGAGCCACGGACGAACAAGAGTATGAAATATGATAATAGAGACGCAATTAATGCAAGCAGCGCTTGACGCCGCAAATAAATCTCCCCGGCGTCATACATCACTGTATGTACTGATGCTAATTAATTTAACGCTTTCTTTTTCATAGCAGACGAGGGGGCAGCGAATGAAATTCCAAAAAGTGTAAACGGATGTGTAGTGTATAAGTTATCGCAGGGCTCGTTAAATACATACCCGGCATAACTCATAGGAACGTTGGCCGCCGACGCTGCAGGCGATTGTGACACTGCGAAAATTGTTTAGATATCACGAACGTTGCAAAATATATCGAGAACGCGCATACGTATGTTACCTAATATACTATGGTTTCATAGGACAGGAATTTTTTACTTAAGTTATATATAACTGCTCACTTGTATTTCTCTAAAGCGTTTGGTAGAGGACTGTATCACAGTCATCATGACTCCCTGGTTATGTCAAGCTTCTGTCAGCCAATTGTCATATACCGGGCATAAAGAGAACAGGAACAATAATGCCAATGTTAAAATTTGAAAAAAGCACAATTGAGAATAGTTGAATCCGTTTTTTTTTTAAATTGCGTCCAGGACTAAGTTGCGAAGTACGGACGTACTTAACATCTAAAGTTAAAACTTTAATACTTCTTACATTGCCATAATATTTCAAAAGTAACGAGCTGCCCATTCATAATGAGTGGTGTATGACGAGTGGCCGGTGCGTCGCCAGTGGCGGACATATTTCATCTCACGATACACGCGGCACATTGTGTGGTAATTTAGCTCGGCCATTTAATTGCCGTTTCACTTTATTCTGACAGTGGCGAGATTAATTTATAGGGACACCTTGAATTGCTAAGTTTTGATACAACATAATTTATCATCGTTAGAGACGGGCTAGCCGAGCGCATCGGAGATGTACAGCCACCCCGAAATATAATTGGAAATATACGAGCGTTAGAGCACTCGTGATATTTTAAAATGTTAAGTTAATTAACTAAGACAGCATAATTTTGTGACAGCTATGTTATTTGTTATTGACAATTATAAAATGTTTCATTGAAGATATGATATTTGCATATATAAATATTATACAATTAGACTATATTATATTATATTATATTAGACTGCCTCGTTGGTCGTGTTGGTTGCAGGTGCGACTGCCGATCGGGAGGTCCCGGGTTCGATTCCTGGGTCGAACGGGAATCACGCGATTTTCCTATCAGGGTAGACAAGGAACACCGAATGCCAAATACCTATATCGTTACAGACCTACCACGTTCCTTGTGGACAGTTTCTGAAATGTACATATAATAAGAGAAAGGAAAAAAACAGTGCCTTATTGAATGATGTTGTTTTATTTATGAGTTCCTTGATGTTTTGAGGATAGTGACGTACCTATTATCGATATCCGAATATTTATTTTTCATATCTTTAATCATTCACGATATTTATCAGAATCTAATTTTATATATGAATATCTTATATAGTTACATATATACAATGTAGTGTTTATTATCTTACATTAACATAACAGTAATAAGATGTTGGTTCATATAAAAATATAATTAATTATCTGTGAATAAAGAATAATTATAAAATGTCAGCAATCTCCGTCTACTTCTGGACATAAGCCACCCCCAAAAAGAACCAGGTTTTGCCCCGGCATTTCGCAGAGCGTCATGCCACCTGGCGGGAGGGCGTCTTACACTACGTATGCTAAGCCGGGGGAAATGTTTCTTTCCTGGAATTATTCAAGGCAAGAGTGAATTGGCACTTTCTAGGCAAGCGTGCTACACCCTAGGCTAGATCACACTTTCCATCAGGTGGGATAGCAGTCAAACGTAAGCCTATTGTTAAATAAATAAAAAAATAGGTTATTTGTCGATCAGACTAATTCAAAGGGATTTCAAGATATAATATAATAATCAAATGCCCATAAGTAAATGAATAGGGTATCATTTTGAAGTATGTAAATAGAATTGTGTGATAAGCAATATTATAACAATTGAAAAATTGTTATGAATAGTTATTTATTATAATTCTTATTTAATATGTTATGTAAAATAATGTTATTAACGATCAGTACATTATTACATTATAGTTTTTTTATATATCATTATTCATAGAAACCAAAACGTTACAAATAATTGTTAATTTTTTATCTATTATGCATTTTTCATAGATGATGTCATCATTGCATAATTCAAATATTCAATACCAAGAAAATACGAAATTCTATCTGTTCTATGAAACTGAATTATTTTCGCGTTTGAATAAAACTAAAAAAAAAATACATTTTAACATTGGTCAGAAATAGGAGAACGAGAAGCAAATTCATATTTACCACAATCTTCACGATTGTTCGTCTATAAATATTAAAGGGGTCGACTTATACATTTTTAATGCTTCAAGGAACCAACGTGTTAAAACACACATGATTTAGATCAAATTGTACGAAGCGTTACAAAAAAATACATTACGTGAAAGGAAGCGATCGACGGTGGTGACGTGTATTATTTTAATTTTTAAATATTAATTAATTACGCTTTTATGTTTATTAATAACAGCTTCCCCAATTAATCTGTAAGCCGAACACATTAATATTACTATAAAATTAAGTGACGAATCTGTCTAGTGACGAGTCATCTCAAATATGAAATGAGTTGAATCGCAGTTGACAACCAAATTCTCGCTTTATTTTTTTTTTCTGTCGGCGCGACGCCATAACGGCATTTCCTGCCACCGAATCCAACGAATATTATAACAGAAAACAAAACCCTATAATCATCTATATTGAGTTGCGATTACAACAATGTCAAGCGAAAATCTTCGCCTCTAATAAACTAGTGATTAATTGTGATATAAACATTTTTATATTTCTGTTGTTATTCTCCGACGCGAGACATTTTAAAAACTCAACATTATAAAACGTTCCCATACGGTTGACATTAAACTTAACCGCGGCTCTCTTTAAATAAACACTAATGCGAGCTGAACGCGCGCGGGCGACCAGGAATTAATCGCATTTATTAAATTTGAAGAACACGGGCGGAAGTGGCCAATTAGGCGGAGCTCGGGCGTCGTAATGCGATAATTCCGCGGGCCAATTGATTTCACGTCTGCAGATAACCGGTGGATGTTGTCTAGTGAGCGTGTTATCAGATCGACGTGGCGCTGTCGCCGCGTGCCGCCCACCGTGTGGGAAGGCCCAGCTCGCACCGGAGGTGTATCACAATTATGAGTGACCCAGAGTGACCGTTTCAATTTTATTTACTTTGTTCCTAAACAAAAATTCGGTGTACATTTTTTATCGGCTCGCCATTTTCGTGTTAACTATTGATTAAGCCACATAAACAAAGACATTCACGACATGTACGCCCGAATAATTTGTATTTACAACGAGAAACATTCAATTATGCAAATTTTTATGGCTACCTACGGTTGGTATCGACTTATAAAGCTGGACAAACGTTCCGCTCTAGCTTCATATTTTACAACCGTAAAAAACGTATATGGAGCAATTTGTGCATAAATGTCAATATTTATCCGGCGTGTAGTCGCGGCCGAGCGCCGAGCTCGATTTATAAACGACATTTAGCTCCTAAGCAGCGGCGGGCCCCGCGCGCACAGCGGTATACCCGCAAGCATAAGGTCCAGCATCGTAATTGTCGATTAATTATCTCGATTTCAATAAAACATATGCCATCCAGATGAAATTGTATAATTTCGGACGGTAACTGCTGCTAATAAGGCACAACCACCGCTGCGTCGAATTGAATTTCTGGTACGTTTCGGCCATAAAAATTTAAAAGTTGTACACGAATTATTGTCTCGAAAATTTTCTACGCCACGCGAATACTTGATCGCGCCGGGGCCCGCATAACGGCCCGGAGACGAGGCCGCGGCGCGCGCGTATGTAGACGTGTGCACCTAATATTGTGCGGTGCGGTAAAGTATTTATGTGTCATTAATGCAGGCCTGTTAATAACGACACATCACGTCGTCGGTTCACAAGCCACCAGGATCGGGCCACACATTTATATTCCGTCAGGCCGTGGCGTTTAGATTTGGATTATGGCCGGTCATTGTCATTCTACTAACAACTTGTAAATGTTTGTGTCGATTGGGAAACAATAATGGTACGATTTATGTTTTGGCACGCTCAGCGTTTCATGATCGCCCAAAAACGTACGTAGGATGAGCGGGTGCGTTTTGAAAACGTGAATGGGAATTTTTTTTTCATTAAAATGAGTCTTTCATTGGGAACTTAATGCAATTTATTTGCGCGGAGTGTATTATTTTACACATTCTAATTGGAACATATGTATAAATAATGTATTGTTAATCTGATAATGGTACATGTTTTTACGATAACATCTATTAGTACAATACAATATTTCATACAGCAAATGGACGTTTTTATTGACAACAAAAAATCATGCGAAGGATAAAATATAATTGAACAATTTCAGCAACTTTAATAACATCCTCATTTTGTGCGTTAAATGGACAATCAATCTTCTTCAGACATGCGACAATTTAAAAAGAAATTGTTAATTATGATGACGTTTTAATTACTCATTAGTGGTATGAAAGAAGATCATTTCAACTTAATAAGTCCGACGCAGTTGATAAAACTACAAAAGGACATTAAAGCGAATGGGAATGAATGACAAATTATAATAATAGGGCACACCTGCTATTCTTTTGATCCGACATTTCTCTCATTTATGACGTTAATGGAGCGGAATGGTCTCCTGCTAACATAGTTGTGTCTCCAACAAAGCAGCGCGCGCAAACAATGCGTGTGCTTTAGTAATATTTTTTGTATCAGACATATATTCCCTTTCATCTCACTTAATTTTAGATCAAACTATAGTTCTTACATTTAGATCGCGTCATTATTGTCTTTGTTCAGTGCACGTATCGATTGACACACGTCGCAAGTGCGGAACGAATGAACGGCATCTTCGGCTTTAAGTCGACGGGCGAAAGGTCCGATGTTACTCGGCGGGCGCGCGTGATTTGCGGTGGCCGTTGCAACATTTGCGACAGATAAATAATAACCGGCATTGCTTACAGGACGGACTATGGATGTCGCGTGAACGTTTACGCCGCAGTCACGGCTGGTATTAGTGAATCGTGGCGTATGCGCCGCCCGTAGGTTTCGTCTAGCCGCGCGCCTCTCGCGCATCAATCTTCCCGGTCGAGATGAAGCGATATGCATTTGTCATCGCGTCCGCTATTACCTCCGAGATACTTATCGCATTGTGTTGAATCAATTGAATTAATATTTAAATTGTGATACAAAGAATGATACATGCGAGTCAGTAATCTTTTTTTTGTGTTGCACAGCTCGCGTTTGTATGCGATCTCGTACTGGCGTGGTAGAAAGTTGGCTTTAATTTAACATTATAGTTACGTTCTCGCAAGTTAATTGTTTAGTAGGTTGAATGAGTGTTCATGTGTAAAACCCATTAAAACGAATATTTAAACGGTGTAGGTACGCGTCATGTATATGTATTACATCCGAGTTCCGTACAAGTTATTGTCGACACGTTGACATGTTTTTAAGCAGTGAAAAGCTTTTCTTGCTCATCTCTATAAAACTGAATAGGTCTGTAATGTTTTGGATTTCAGCTTTTATCTCAAGGTGACCAGGACAGTTCAATTTCTAGCACGAGACATACATACGGAACTTGATTATTACCAATATATGTAGTGATTAATAATATTCCTTAATAACATTCCTTTAAGTGAATGATAGAATAATTATTTTATCCATATTTTTCTGTAGGTAGCCATCCATCCATCACATCCATCAGCATTTTGAGGTATATTACTGGACTTAGATCCTCCCTCATGATCAATATTCTACTCCGTCTTGCGTCTAATTCTGTTGTATCTATGGTTTTAATCGGGTTGTCAGACTACCTGGCGGTGTATGCTCTTTTTACAGACTCTGGCTGCCACGCGATGACCTTCCGTCCCCAGCGGCTCTCGATCCTTCGTGTGACGTAGGTCACAGTGACCTTCTAATACCCCAATTTCACTTTGCTTCTTTTAACACCACGATGACCACCTCCTACACTGCGTGTCGCCTAATTAATACAATCGTCGATTTTCGTCGGCGCGGTTCTTTATTAGAGAACTGTATTCCATAAGGAGATATGATTGTAACACAGCAGCAAGTCATAACATTTTTGTATATACCAGTGTTTGTGTCTTCGCCTCCCCGAACGAGACCGCATGAACCTACCTCACGCGAATAAATTAGTCAGTGGTTAGGCGGTCGGCAAATATCTCAGAAATATTACGTGCATGAATAGAGCCCCGTATGATGGACAGCAGAAAGGGCCGCCCTTAAACTTACCTTGTATTATTTTGTCATTATTAAATTCCCCTGTCAACGAGCGTCTCATTTCGCCCGGTGGAAATATTGTATGCAAAATTATATGACATTTGAATAAGCACAAAAAGTTCATACCCCGCGGTTTGTTTTGTGGTGATCCCGAAGGAATGTTCGCAAGTGTTTTGACTGTGAATTTCTTACTGCACGCGTACAATTAACCGTTATTGATTGAACGCTCGTGCTAGTCGAGTGGCGGTTTGCGGAGTGAATCTAATGTAATATTGCCGAAGCGTACACACTGTGCGATATGAACGACACTCGAATCACTGATCAATTGTGAACGAGTGATCGTTAAATAAATCAAATGGAGTGTGTCGAGTGGAACAATACCGGGAGTCCTGGAGGAGGCAATCAAGCGCCATAGTGGAAGCCTCAGTGCGCTATCGACATGTTCGCAACAAGCCGCAAAATGAAATTTCTCGACGCCGTCAATCATTTTCCCCTCTGCCTGATCGCCCCTCGCCTCTTCTACGTGTTTAAGTCAAAAGCGATACATCCAACCGGTAACGCCCGCGGGTAATTAAACTTCTTAATAAATTGACATATTCAAATGTTTTTTTTATTATTATACATATTTGCATTTTAATAAAGTTGCCATCAGCAGAGCAACAATGGATATGTTATGATATATAAGCAATATATGCGGCGTACAAGCATGTATAAGACAAAATCAGTATTATTAGCGAATACTTTATAATTCTAAAAAATAATAATAGATATTGACATATATCAATCGCGTCTCTTGTGCTAATTGAATCGATGATTTTATTGATATCTATGTAATTTGCCAACTCGCATTATTCCAGCGAGACAGAACAGAGCCTTTGCTCTTGTCATTCTGAGAGAAGACGCGAGTTTAACAGTGCGACGTTAAATTTATCAGTAAACATCGTTACAAAACTCACCTCGCCCTCTAACTGAAATAACATTTTTGTGTTGACTGCCTCGGTGATCGTGTCGGTTGCAAGCGCAATCGCTGTTCGAGAGATCGTGGGTTGAAATCCCTGATCAGACACTAATCGGGTTTTCTTAGAATTCGTTTAGTAGTGTCTCGGAGTGCAAATATGAGCCCTTTTCCTATATCCTCAGGGATTACGGGCGTGCTAATACGCTCCTTCTTATATTCTTGAAACGATGTACAAAACCGCTAACGCTTATAACACACGCGCACCACAGTAATCGAAACATTATTCCGGTGCGTAAGCCCGTCTGTTCGACTGATAGACGTTACGTGGAAACATACTAATATGAAGACCTCTTCTCTCAAGGGTTTCACTTGAAAGGAATAAACACGTAACATCACGCCTGTAATCATCGAAGAGGTAGGCAAAAAAGTGTAGTACAATCCAACGGTTATTAGTGTTAAATATAACGCCTGTTGTAGTGGACGTCCTTATGCGCTTTTATTGGAGGATTTTGCCAGAAATCCCCGCTTTGGCAATGCGGCTGGAATGTACCATCACACCCATTAAAAATATTCCAGACATTTGTTAACATAAAACTTAAACCGATACCGTCATATTGGAAGTTCGATATTTTCGCCGTACAATAATATGAGTCAATTAAGTGTATTATATCACGATACAGGGCGTAATGGGGACACGTTTTCGCATGTCTATCGGCGTGATTGGGTTTCGATAAGAGGACGATTGAGCACGCAATAAACATACACGAGGTGTAAACGACCTTAATTTTTTTTTCAGATCGAAGCATACGTCAAACGGAATACTGGTTGTGCACGCAAATGTAACGCCATACAAACCGTCCAGTGGTTCTCAACATTGCAATATAGGTATATGTATGTATAAATAAATTATTTCACAAAATAACATATTAAGCCGATTATTGTGAGGCTAATATCTGTTATTATTCATTGCTAGGATAAGTTTAATATAGCTGATATACTCGTTTAATTTTTAAATAATAAAAACTTCCAATAATAGTGAAGCTTGTTGTAAGTATCGTACGTTTAGTGTAAGGCATGGTGAAATTTGATTTGAAATGAAGATATCAGCGTTACTTCTAACAGAAACAAGTCCCTACTTGAATGTATTAATAATTCCGTAATCTAATTCAGGCGAATTAGATTTCGGTAATATTGATACAATAAAGGATGCTGGTCCGACGACATTCGTAGGATCGCCTGTATATATTGGATGAGGGAAGCAAAGGACCGAGCTACATGACATGCTTTAGAGGAGGCCTATGTTCAACAGTGGACAGATATAGGCTGATGATGATGATGATGATGAAAGGATGTAGATACATCTATTATTGAAATCTTTTCATTAATTATCATAAACTAAATTTATGCCAAATATTTTAAAGTGAAATATGAAATTCAATAATGTAAAATCACCATGGAGATAATTATTAGATTTGATAACTCCTATCAATACCAATAAGGTCAAAGAGGATATCGGTACAAGGTTGAATACCGCTGCAAATGCCAAACAGACAGGCCCCATCGCCACATCGCGGTGCGGACGAAAAATATTTCAGAACCGAGATTGATGTCGCACGCATGTGCAGACGACTTGGTCGTATGCGAAACAACGCGCTCTTAAATATAGAACTAATTTATGGTCATACTCCGTGATTATAGATAAAAATAACGAACATTACTCGCGCCGCTCATAATTTATTTGTACAACTTGAGGTAAACGGACAGATAAAGCACGCGCGTTTATGACGCCGGTTTGAAGAAATGGAGATTACGAGCACAGACAAGGGCGGGTGAACGTGCGTCTATAATAAATGCCATTACATTATAACAATTTTTTTACTTTTGTTTATAACATTAGTATGGTTTGTGGATTGTTTTCTTTGCAACCTCGGCCAATCTAAATAAGGATGTAATACGAAAAGTGACAAGAGAAGCAAGGGATTAATGTGATATCAGATTTAAGTCGCAATGAGTAATCACGGAATCGTGTAAACCATTCAATTGAATACGAATCGGATGGTTCAGATAAACTTGTGTCAATAAATAATTAAAATAAATCCAATTTAAGGGTAGGCTCCCACGCGATAAGAGGTGTTATTTATACACCCTCATCTCACAAAGGAACCGCTGCCGAATATCACCCATAAATATTGGACTCAGGTGTAATTTTTCACATACCAAGTCTTCTCGAGCGTCGCACCTTTAAAATAAATGCAAACAAAATTTAATAGGGAGAGATGCGCGGGATCGCTGTCTTCAGGTAAAAATAAACGACAGTCGGCCGATGCTCGTAAGATATTTTGTTATAAGAAAGCATTCTGCTCCGTTAGCGCGTTAAACTCTTTATTGTCACTTGAACTCTCGCAGCAGTGATGGCTTAGTCGCCGGTGCTAAAGTTCAGAATGCTGAACTGTGCACCAAAGACAGTTCAGTTTAAAGATATTACTGTGGTTGACATCGAGAAGTAATCGGTGTGGGGAGTGTATGGACAGCGGATTGAATGGACTTGCGGGTTATTTCAACAAGTAAGGATATATAAAATTGTAGTGTCGCAGCTAGTATATTTTATACCTTCCATTATAGTTTGCGTCTTCTGACCAATTCTCTTTTTCTAATATTCCACAGTCTAATTGCCTCGTTGGTCAAATGGTTACGAGTACTATTTCATTTTTCTATATGAACTTCTAGTTAAGATGTAGTGGCTTGGACTCTAGATTTGTTCCTGATGTGTGGCTATAGGCTCTCCCGTTATTCAATATTGGGACGTTATCTTAACTGATGAAACATCCTACATGTACTACGAGTACTCGCCTTTGGCTGCTTCTTCAGGGATAACATAACTCACAAATAATTAAAAAGTAGGTACAAAAATTATAAAATACTCGGGAAAACAGAACTCAGAGACATTCTTTTCCGCATAAATAAAATAAAAAAACAGCAGACGGATCACAGCGCGAATGGTATAAGGGAAGATTGTGGAAGCAAAAAGATTCTCAAACGGCACACATGCAATGGTCTAGTCTGAGGCGAATCTTCTCAGAGCGAAAGGAAATCGCTGGATCCAAAAATAGAAGACCATTTGTCATGACGATGTCTGATGATGAGATTTCTTTGTACAAGTACAAAGCGAATTGTACATAGTATGAAATAAATTTAATAGAATATAAAACAGAGTATACATTTCTTCTTACGTAATGCAATTCTTCTTGACGACCATATCAAATATAAATTTAACCCTAATTAACTTGCCATTTCAACGTTTAACCATCCTTTTTAAAAAAGACAATGCAACTTCTTGTAACATATCGAACGAGTCCGCGTGCGTGTGTGGATACACAATAAAACAGAACGCGATAAGGTACCCCGTATGAAAATCTCACGAGAAAAGCAAAGCTATCCAAACAAGAGTTTACGCGATTCCCGCTTATAATTTCGCTGACGCGAGTAGGGTTTGGGAGGCGGTTGCATTTATTTACGATTATTGGTTATGGACCGAGTTGAGCGACGGCGGGGTCCCGCGAGCCTCGTAAGGCTCGGACCTCGCCCGCTATCACGGGGGCGCCGCCACTGACGGATATATCCATCTTCGGGGAATACTGGCCCATTCTCGAAATTATGAACAGCTAACGGACGCCTAAGACAATGTGGCAATGTGGAACTTGGTATTGTACAATAGGTCACCATCTCGTATAGCTTGAAATATATTTTGTGCCCCGATAATATTATCGTTTCTATGTAATTATTATGAAAAATATAAGAAAAGTCTTACCTTAATACAAACATTTCAAATTCCGGTATTGTTGCATGTGGATAACAGTCGGTAGATCATCATCATCTCAATAAACCTGTAAGTGCGACAACATGTTGCGTTTTGTTAATCTATTAATTAGCAGATTACCTTTGGATAGGGTGAAGTCTTGATTTTTTTATGTCACGTAAGCAAATCTTCATGAATTGGCTTGCTCTGTAATGCACTCTCGGAGTGTGAAATATGTCATACCCCACTTGGACTGCATGGCTGACTGTAATTCTTAGCATTCCGAGGAAAACCCATGAACAACGGCGGGATAATGATCAATAATGAATACAAAAACGTACAGCTTGTGTGTAATACGCAGTTGAAGTGAAACATTGACATTGTAACAGGTGTTACAATTTGTTTAACAACAGACTGTTGTGTAAGTTTAGTAACAATATTTTATTAATAATAATTACTTTATTATCTATTTCATTTATATTTCAGTACATAGCTAAAACATACAATAGCGAAATTTCAATAAGAAATTAGTATATTCGATATCGACCCTTCGTTCCAATGCTGGAACATGGGTCTCTAAATGCGAGGCTTAAGGCCACAGTCTGCCACGCTGGCCAAGTGCGAGTCGGCAGACTAAGGTGTGTAGCTTTCCTCTGGATGTTTTCATTCACTGTTATAGTTAGTGATATTTAAATTTAAAGCGCACATTTTTAAGAGATGCGCGCCAGGATTGAACCTGGTCTCGCGGAGAGAGAGGTCAAATTTGAAACCACAAGATTATCACTGCTTTTTTAAGAAATATCTGAATAGATGCTGCTTATGTTAAATTTAGATATTATCAAGCAGAGTCATCATTTATATAATGAATGTATACAACATAAAATAAAAGTGATAACCAGAAAAACCGTGATCCTAGTGGTTTGAAATTCGGAAGTCATGGGTTCAAATTCTACTTCGCACCACTTTACATAAACATGCAGTTTATTTAAGATTATATGTATGTGACTTTGCTTAAATGATGAAGGATAACATCGAAAGGAAATATGCACATTAAAGTTTTCAATAATTATTCTTTAAATAGTAATATCTGTTAAGCCGCACTTGGTCAGCGTGGCAGACTAGAGCTTAAACCCTTTCATTCTGAGAGGACACTCGCGTTACAACAAAGGAATGAAAAAAGTTTCGGAACCAAAGCTACTATTTACGTAAAGATGTCATTCGAAGTAATCTAGGTAAAAGATTACCATGTCAAAACATCAAATTATGGCAAAATACTAAATTCCCGTGACAAAATGAAGAAAATATATCAAATAATTCCGCGGCAATAAAAATCGGATAGAGAGATAGCACGCATTTGTAATAAAAGTCTCACCATAAATAACGTTCATGAAATATAATACACCTGCAATCTTCGGAAAATAGTAAAATCATTTTCCGAGGGCGGGCGCGGTCTGGTGTAATATTGTTATAAATGTACTTTTCTGGAGGGCATAAATAATAATGTTGGCTATGCGGCCACTGGACATCCCCGTCTGCTACGAGCTAAAATAAAAATGTAGCAACTGAGTTTTACCGTGAGATATTTTTAGTGTCAAGTAATTTTGACTAACTCAGATCTAATAGATGAAAATTATAGTGGAAATATTAAATACGTTGATCTCTTTCAAAATAATATAAAATATTTCCAGTTTATGAGCATACATTATAATAATTTTTATTAGTACAGATAAACTATGTTTTATTAACGTCTTAAAAACTAATTACTATTTTTTTTATTTTCATAATAATAGAATTATTGCATATAGCAAACAATTAGAAAACTTAATTAAAAGTTAAGCGAAGTATGCAGCACGGAACGGTCAAGTAGTTTTGTCCAAACTATTTCTCAGTAGCCCAGTTCCATTGAAGAGCGTGCGTTGGGGGCGAGGAGTCGCGGCCACCTCAGGGAGTCATTTCGCTCCGACAGCTTGTAAATTCTCCATTACGCGATATGAAATATGCCGAGATGCCGGCCGCGCCGTTTACGATCAGTTTTGATATAGCCGTGATCTTTTATTGACATAGTCTGCTCTCGGAATATCAATATGTTGATGTTTATGAACGTACCCCGTGTTCGCAAAGGACATTGTTAACGGGCAGATCAATATCAACGACCTCTTCACAGCGACACGTTCAATGACAATAACAAAAATAACTATAGGACTGTGTATAAAATACGAACATTACAATAATTTCTCGTTTCAACGTGAAATTTGGCTTTTGTTCTCGAAGCGGGCGGTGTAACGACTTTATGCGACCACTAAAGCGATATTATATCAATTAAGAGACTGATTTAGCTGCGCCGGAAAAACTCAAAACAATGAGGTGTCGACATATTTGCGTCGAGAAAATAATGCCCAATGAAATCTCTGATAAATGCGCCTGTGAAACGTTGCTTGTGAAATGTATTCAACGTTATGCGACAAATTAATAAAATTATAAAATTTACACATCAGATTCGGTCATAACGGTGTTTAAAGTGTATTTTAATAAACGAACAACATTCTTTAAGTGTCGATGGCAGTAAAGTATAGCATGAGAAACTGTTTTGACCAAGAATAGCTTACGGTATTAAGAGGCACGTCGGAACAATTAAACATGTCGTCGGATGTCTTGTAGAACATCAAAATAAAATGACTACTATTTATGCATCTGAAAGCGTATTAACGGCACGCACTGAGTTCTTATAATGTAATAAATCGTCTGGAAAATATAACCGTCAACGCTCTGTCATACGCGTGTCGCAGACGCGGCCGTGCGCTGCGCCCGCGCATCTGCCGTCTCTGTCTCCCGCGCGCACTCACACCGACACCATAAATTGTTGGAGCATAAATTAAATCTGGCGTTCCATATTTTAAAACTTTATTTTAATAGCCCACTATTCAACGAGAAATTAAGAAGTGTTTATTAGCTGAACACTCGTAATACACACAAGATCTTTCCTTCATAAGTATCTCTGCTACTCGATAAATCTGTATTCATGTTAAAGCAAAACATAAACTTACTGTCTCCACTATTAAACAGTCTTAACGTTTTAGGGGTTACAACTAGCTATAGGGACTTCCGCTCTCGCTTTCTCTAAGAACATTTCAATTTTATTACTTCAATCTTATTTTTAACTAACCATTGTGAAAAGAAGTTTTGTAATGTTAATTTTCTGTTCAAAGACGTATAAATTTCACTTTCATACTTTTGTATTATTATAATAATAATAATAAGTGAATATATTAACAAAACACTCACAGATGCATATAAATAGATATTTCTAAAGAGTTATAGGACAATTAAATTTTGTTATATCACTTGTATTACTTGAGATACTTAAATTGAAATATCTCATATCTGTAGATGGTTATACCATCTTATTTCCTGGAATCGTGTCGGGCGTTAACATAAATATCTACAACAGCTGCCCCACTAATCAATTATTGTTGTCATACGACTTTTGTCTTGACGACTATAAAATTGTAACACTTTATACCTATATATATTTTTTTGTCTGTGCCAAAAATCAACATCATCCCGCACGGAATGTTAACAACACAATATTTCTCAACGCAATCTTAATCTCAACAAATTGCTGAAAATGAAAATATTTAATGATGCGCTTTCACAATAGAAAATGTAGTGGGGCTTAAAATACGCCGCGGTAGGTACCAACATACATTAGCGATTTTGATAATCGCTCTTTGGACGATAGACGAAATCTTTAAACACCGGCTGTAAGTAATTTAATTTGAGTCACTTTGAGCCGCTGCCAGAATGACTAATCCTCGCGAACACGTCGTCATTTTCTTTTTGTTGAGTTATTTTTTTTTGTAGGTGTTAAAGTTCAAGCAATAACGCTATTAAAGTAATTGATGACTGTGTAATACACAATACGTTTTTTACAGTGAGCGGTGTCGACACGTTTTCATGCAATCCGTTTTAGTGGCCGCTTATAAGATGAACATTAACAAAACGTTTCCGTTCAGTGAATTATTTGTTTTAAAACGGATACAAACGAATAGATATCAGTGAGAGGCTGTAACGTTATTGTCTTCATAAAGTAATTACAATCATAATTTTTTGATTGTAGAACCCTCTGTGGTTCGACTCCGGCAGCACCACCGCCACACCTATTTCTGCGTTATAATAGCAGCGTTAAGCGCTGCTGTGTTCCGGTTTGAAGAGAAGACAAGTAAGGGATACATACTTTTTCGAGGCATTCCAGCTTAGTCCTCAGGGGTGGAGGCGCATCTGTGGTCGACTTATCTGGGGTTGATTACAGATGTCTATAGGCGGCAGTAG
>DWEI01000089.1:0-29673 GCA_018245875.1 Mysoria ambigua | reverse complement strand
ATAGTCGTTTCAAGTGAACTTGTAACGAGTCATTTCATAATATGAACGCAAATTTATAAAGGGATGTGACTATGTTGATATCATAGTTATTATATTGTCAATCCATGTACTTTACGGGGGAGGCAGAGTGCAATATGTGTAAACATTTATAATTTATAAACGTGACGTATGTTCTATATTTATATGTTTTTTTCATACAACCACACCAGTTTCAGAATCTTCTGACTTCTCTCTCAGCCAGCAACTGACCTAATTTTAAACGTGGTGTCCTATTGGCAAACATTAATTGAATTTACAT
Source organism: Mysoria ambigua (assembly GCA_018245875.1). Taxonomy (NCBI): domain Eukaryota; kingdom Metazoa; phylum Arthropoda; class Insecta; order Lepidoptera; family Hesperiidae; genus Mysoria; species Mysoria ambigua. The sequence goes on along the minus strand of DWEI01000089.1, from coordinate 29,375 downwards.
TTAGATGTATTTTACTTAGTTAATTATATATTTAATGGGGTGTAAATGCAGTTCAACACAGTCAACTTGATTTAATTTCAGCTAATTAACGCCGCCTTCACGGCGCGTTAACGCTCATATTAGCGCCGCGGCTGCCGTTCAAATATCGCTCCATTTCCATATTCCATATACGTTGACATGTTAACTGTTAATTTCGAAGTGAATTTAATTAACGAAATCGCTGAAAATTATTTATTAACGCCGTGAAACAAATAAATCTGTAATATATTGGCACATGTGGTAGGTGCCTATCAGGAAATGTCGGTCGATCACCTGCACACAACTATTGCAATTTAGCAATAAATATCGTCACAATTTCCACAACGCCCGTCGATTGCAGACTAGATAAGTAGTTGCGCGATACAAACATATCGATTTCAGCGCGAGATGAATCGCCTCACGCGACCGATCGCGTGTATGTAATTAGTAATCCAGTAATGTCGAATAACTGAAATGTGTATCAGATTAACTGTTTTTTTTTCTTCATAATGTCTTCCAGTGTCTTTGATAAGAGGATATATTGTACTCAATATCCATGGTGAAACATATTAAGGGGAATTATTATATTCTAAAATTAATTAACGCTAACTTAAAAAAACTGATTGCTCGCTTAGATTGTATTATATATTACCCAAAGGAATCGCCTCCGTGTAACACATACATTGTATATCTTATGATAAAATATTATACGTCGCCTATTCCATGGCGGAATGTATAATATAAAAAGGGAAACCATCCCCCTCTGCGCGCGTCTTCGGCGAAACACAGCCATGATGTTGTGTTATGATAAAACGAATTTTAAACGTGGGCAGAGGAGGGTAGTACACATTTCACCAGCTACGTTTACGTCCCACTGTTGAGTAGGTAGTGAGCATATCCAGACACCCGGCCTTTATTAGAAAATATAAGCTAGAAATCTCCGATAGCGCTCGACCCGATATTAAAACCTAGAATCTCTCAATCGACAGTTCCACTTGCAATGTACACGACCAACGGGACAGTCAAGTTTTTTTAAAACGCGTAAATGAACAGTAGTAATACATTTCGCAGAACATATTTACGAGCGATTCTGTACGATTGTAGAAATCAATTCCCGTTCACGGCCCGAGAATTGCTTCCTTCCTATGGCGGCGACGGCGCGCGCGGAAATGAGGGGCCAGGAGGCACCGACGCGCAAATGGCAGGGAAATTGGCAGAATCAACAGGTCAACGGCGCTCTCTTGTAATATTGTTTACCTACAGGGTGCCGGCCATTGCATAAATATGAACAACTCGCATTCGTATTCGGTGTGCGGCCACCGTTGAATATGTATTTTTGGAAAGCTGACGCTGCATAAGCACGCTCGGTGTACGTGTGAGGCGCGTTGGCTAGATGTGCGGCGTGGGGCGAGCAACACCGGTGCGGACGCGACGACAGATGTTGGATAATTGCGGCGAGCTCGCGGGACCGGCGCAGGATGTCGTGCACCTGTGCGCCAAGAATCCGCGCTCGACGCACAAAAACACATTCGCACAAATATGTTCTGCCGCATGTTCTGTCGCAGATGTATATATTGATACAGGCCCCTGTCGTTTACAAGAGTGGTGTAACTGCATATAAAAAGAAAATTGTACCAAACCAAATGTAGTATACGAGAGAAAGTACTAGCAACTTAGTATACTCGATTCCTCGAAGGAGTGTTATGAAAAACTAACAAATTTACTAATAAATTCTTACTTCAAAATAATCGAATTGACGGAACATGTGTATGAAAAACTTTATTGTAGTGGCATTTTCGAGCGTTCGAAATATATCATATCAAAATATTTCAAGATGTATCGTAATAGATAATCATGTCCTATCTAAATCCTTATTAATGAAGACAAGTTAGAAGGTTTTATACCTACATACGTTATCTCTCGTGGCGTCTAGCACTTCATACCATTATGAAAGTATTTTTTCGGTTTTTTAAAACAATGCTATCCGTTGTGTACAAAGACATAATGTGATTTATAATACGTAACGCGTTATGATAACGTATCAATTTAATGTGCCTAATACTGTACGGCCGTTCGTGTGTTGTTAAATAGTACACTTTTTTTAAAGCGGTTACCATGTTCAAGCAACGGTTAATAAAAGAATATTCCGTGCCTACCGTGACGCTGTCACAAGCTTTATCGGGAGAAGCTTTTGTGAGAGGCACAAAGTGCTTTTACAAGGAGACTTCACAACAATGAACAGAGACACCTGCGCCCGACGGAATACTTAAAACACTTAAAAAATGAAATTTTTAAAAAGTGGGCCACAGGTACCGTGCACTGCGCCTCGTTCGGAACGTATTGTTTGGTCTGTGTTACGCCGTTAAAATTGTCACAAGTGACGTCTGAACAAAGTCATTACACTCGCGGAACACGTAACGCGGTCATAAAAACGTTTTCACACTTCTTGTTTGTGTGTGACATGGAGTGATTGTATCAGCGTGACATACGCAGCTACAAACGACACCGTCTCACAGTAATATGTCACGGAGTAAAAACTATGTTTTGTCATACCGCATAAACGAGGCGCGCGAAGCTCGGCGGCAGAAAAATTCGGTGTCGCGTTTCGTACTTCAGTTGTGCGATGAAGCGATGCCTAGGTTATCGAGACGGATACCGGGTAATTACTTCGTGGCGGATAGAAAGACAGATTATTTTTTGTAACGCCGAAAGCGGTTTCCTACAGAAGTTTCTGTTTCGGGTTTCGGCCGAAAATAGACGAGCGTTCGAATGATCGATAACCGATTGCGCTTCGGTTGAAAATCAGTTCCGCTCGAACACTAGAAACAATTAACTTTAAATAATTGAAATTTACAGTTAACTTTAAATAACTGATAAAAAAAGACGCACCAATTTATGAAAACTAAAACAAATGCATAAAGCAACTTGTTACTGTACTGTATCGTTTAGTCACTTGTTCGCTAACATTATTAAGAAGACGGGCGTTCCCTTGAAATGGTTATAGTGAAGTATTCCTACACAAAAATACATTTCACTGTGCTCGTGCGATAATTACACTCGAATGAACGCTGATAACTATTACCCACTGGCCGCTATCAGTATTAGAAAATCATTATCAACGTAAACATTAGTCACATCCTCTCGTACATATCCTCATCCACTCTGTGGACGGCGTTCTGCATATTTCCACGAATAGACCGGCGAGGAGTTCAAAATCGTCGGTCACAACAATTTCTGCAATGCACTATTAAAAGTATTTGCATCTCTATATGAATTATACTCGTGTGGAAATAAGTGTCGGATTACTCGTTCATGACCGAAACCACAATTAATTTAATTACAATCTAATTTATTTTTAATTAGTCCCGGTTCGAGAAAATCTTCGATTTTACAATGGTATAACTTACGTACGCACTACGGAAATCTCTAACGTTTTTTGTATCGATTACGTTTTAAAATTATAAAAATTTCTTATATATTACACGATAAATCTGTAAAATAATACATGAAGAGAAAGCTCTATATATCCTTTTTGTGAATATTTTGCATATCTAGAATGAGATTTGGCATAGCTGAATCTAAGATACTAATACATATATTGTTTACGTACTGTATCAGACAAGACAGTCTACATTCAATCAGTATAAAAGAATATAGATTTCAAGAGATCCGCTATTCCATACAAAAACCTCCATAATTTTCGTATTTTAAAACTTTACAGCTGAATTATAGCCGAATTTCGAACACATCTGAACAACTGGTACACCGAAAGGCACAATGGTGTATGACTGTACTTAAATTGATGAAGTCACTTACATCCTCTGATTGAAGAGCAGCTCGCGATGCAGGTCCATCCTCTGGGGGCTCTCCAAGCAGGGGTTGGGCAGACGGCGCGGGGCGATCAGGCCGTCCCCGAGCCCGGCCTCGCCCTCCTGCACCATGTCCGCGATGCCCAGGCCTCCTTCCGACACCAGCGTGCTAAGGCCTTCCCCGGCCGTCGCGTTCAGCGCACCCGTCGACAACACTATTAACAACAACAGTAAATGTTGTTAATTGACTGTCTGTTAAATATAGCCTTAAATTATTATTTTTTTTGCGGATATAGCTAAAATATCAGAAACAATTAAACATCGGTTAAATAATTTAAGATATTACCACAATATTTGTAAAAGTGTTTTAAATTTATAACAAATTAGCCACTACTAGAAAATCTAAATTAGAAATTTTGTAGAGTTTGGGCCAGGAATCAAACCCGGGAACCTGATCGGCAGTCGCACTAGCAACGACACGACCAACGAGGCAGTCAATATAATAAAAATAATAATATTATAACACCTCTATAGTCTCGTATGTTCTGTATATTTTCAAATAATTTTAATAGTCGCTACAATTTCACAATGTTGTCCTACACTGAATTTTCGACGCATGGCAACAATGCACGGTTAATCATGAACGGAAATTATAGAATTCGTCAATCATTGCCCAAATTCTTTTCGCTGCGGTCGCCCACCGCGTAACACAATCAGTTGCTCAAAGAAACAATGAATCAGTGGTGATATCACCAACGGAACGCGACGCGCATAGGTAATGAACTGTCGCAACGAATTCAAAGCATTAATTGATTCATGATTATTGAATAAATCCACTCTTCTTCTAATATACACTATAAATAGATTTAAATAGATTTAAATTTATAAAATATCTAATTGTAATATTTATGTAGATATATGAGATAACATAATGTACATATATGTGATTATACATGTTGATATTAAATTTTTATTTCAAACATTTAGTTGATCGCAGTGGTACATGAAACGTAAGTAACTAAACCACCGCATGTGTAAATAAATTCATTTAAAAACGTTAAAAGTGCACTCTCAATCACGCACGACTGGACTAACATTGCTTTTTAAAAATATACAGTTTAAATTTATCAAAAACGAGGCTACGTTTTTTACAGTTTAAATTCACAATAATATTTTTGACGCTGAACAAATCACGTATGCTTTGAATTGTGCACATGGAATACGCGTGAACAATTTAAAGCATACGTAAGAATCCTCCCCCGTGATCGCTGCTGCTCCGAAGGACAAATTGCGTGCGCGCAAGTGCTTCCCATCATCCGCTATCGGTCTCGTTCGCTGGCGTTCGTCGTGAACGGCGTGGTATTGTTCACGAGCGTATTGTCTCCGATGCGACCCCGTTTCCTCCGAGCGGTGCGGCGCGGCGCGATCGTGACGTAACGCCGATCTCGGGTTAATTATTGGCAACGTTATGCCGTTTCCTTCCCTCGCCGCGGGACAGTACAACGTCCCGGCATAATCCGACCGAGCGCTCGCGCCGCGCTCCGACGGTACCTCTCGTGCTCGGTATCGCACGCGACGACCTCGTTCCCGGCGCTCAGGGCGAACGGAAACGGCAGGATTGTGAACTATAAAATATTAATTTCACTTGCTAATGTATACCCGGTACGTTGAGATGGAAAAATATTGCTTATTCATTACGTAAAGTAGACCAGGGAAAAACTTTCGTGTTATCCTTTTGATAGCAAGAGTTGGGTATTGACACAAATAACGTATAAATACCGAGATGAGATACAGATACAGATGTTGATGTAATTTGTGAAGACTTTACAGAAATAATTATTTACAGGAATTGCGTAAAATAAGTATATTAAATTTCACCCAATTAAACATAGTAACGTAATTTTTCTCTGAAAACTTATATTAATTTACAAATATTAATTCCAAAAATTATAGCTTTATAAATCATCATTTTATGATAACCGATGACCAAGCATGACAATGATACTCAAACGCCAATTTGACTTCTTCGGTCGCAGTTCTCCGTAATCGGAGTGAAGTGTTAAATGTTAAGGTGTGTTTTATCACGACATCGGACGAGTGAGCGCAGTGAGCCACGGCGGCGTATAATGACCACTTGTAGATTAGCATGTAGATATCTCTCTCTGTTTGCCGCTACTTCGTTGAATTTTTGAACATTGGGCAATGCACTGGGCTCCGATAAGTCCAATGCCATTGAGATAAAACGGTTGCGACATCATGGTGGAACCATTAATTCAGATATTCCTTTACGTTGGTACTGCTTGTTCAAAGAAAAGAGATATTTTTTCCGATTATCATTATGCACCCTGTTTTGCCATGAATACGAAGTGAAAAAAATATGAAAAAATTCAAAATATTAAATACGTCATAACGCATAGCAGATGGATGCGGCTTGATCCTAGTAGTTCTGTTGATGGGCCCCGCGGTTCTATTAAAAACTAATTGACGTACATCTCTGTGTAACTTTATTATTTGGGTGAAGGGGCTTGAATCACGCGTTAGTCTAAAGGATTACTATTATTATATTTATATACATTAATTAAGAAGAATTATGTGTAATAATGGAGTGATTAATGTAACACTTAACAATCTGGAAGGATAGAGATATTTGGCGCTGGTTGCTTTTTGCCTACCCCGTAAGGAAATTAGGATAACAATATACTGTTAATAATATCAATCAGCACATGTCACAAAAGATGGTAGCTTAAAAATTTTTAATAAGCTTTATATTAGACTTTGAAAACAATTACGAAAACTTTGGTTTGTTACAAACACTGCCTTTATATACAGACACAAGTTTTAGTGAACAAAGTCATGCCGGTTTTGCAAGGATCGTGTCACGATCGGGTTTGAAACGTTAACTCTACGTCGTATTAACTAAAGTTAAATAGATTCAAATATTGAACATAATTAACATTAAAACCTACATGTTTTGACATGCATATCTAGATTTATTTTAATTGCACATATTTCAAACAACGCGTCAGATCGTGAATTACAAATGAAACAAAAAATCTGATAGTTTAATTTTAATTTCCTAGGAAACACGTATAATGGAATTTTTAATAAGTTTTTGTTTGTTCTTTGTGCATAAAACTATTTACAAAATAGTAAAAACGATAATAAACATACAATTATTAACATACCGACGAGATCTACACATAGTCGACAGAGAACATTAATTTTTGCATATATCTATCCTCACGCACCACACATATCTTCAACATTCATCATTAACGTATACATGCACGCCAATTTCGACAACTTCTGAGTCTTCCATCAGCCAGTATAATCCAGTAACAACAGCAGCCTGTACGTCGAAGGTTAAACAACGCCTAATTAAAAAAACATGAGCCTAATATACATTCCAAGTTACTCGTTTATATTCATATAAAATTTTCAAAGACTATTTTCCGGAAGAACCGGATATGTTAACGATTATCGAAGTATTACTTTTGCACACAAAAAGAGTGTCTATGTGTTTAATAACCTATATAAAAAACACGAAATATAACTCCAAGAAAAATGCCCATAAACTTGTAGTTAATTCTCACTCACATCCGGCTTCTCAGAACAGGTAAGATAAATCGAACATAAAAATAAACGCTCGGTAATGGCTTTTTAGAAATGTACGCCGTATGTTGCGATTGGAGAGATATTTCGAGTTTTTCGAGCATCTCGTCGTGTGTTCATTGAAAAACGATCTGGATTTTATTATTTAAAAAGTTAAAATCAGTTAAATCAATTAAAGTTTGTAGTATTAGAAATGCTATAATTAAAATTTATTAAAATAAATAATCTAGAAGTATATTTGGGGTAGGAGTTGATTATGAGGTGCTGTAAGGATCTTCGTACCACTCCAGGGCGTATTGGATTCAAACTGAAATTCACAGAAATGTTTTTAGGGCATCTTTAAAGCCTTGAAGCCGGTGATATTTGACTAGTGTTCAAATTAATTTAGAATTGGTTCTTTAGATCACTTTTGTCCGTCAAAATGAAACTACCTGAAAATCATATTAATTAGCCACTTGCGTTCTCGCGCACCGCGCCCGGGGTTACTAAACTGCACACATCTCTAGCGACACATAGCACCAATCTGGATGAATGCTTTATATCGCATATGCCTATATAAATCGCATGTTTAAACCTAGAAAAAAGGGTAAGAAAGTAATAATGTTTTGGGTCTGCATTAATTATCCAGTTAGTGTCATTGTGTATACTCGTAAATTTACGACTAACTCTATATATTTTGTTTATTGGCAAACATTTCATGATTTATAACATTCTTCATATCATTCTTCAATCTTCTTATATTTTTTCACATAAAATATATTTTTGTACTACATTCGCTTCAGTCCTGAATTTGTAATTGATCAAATCGGAATCCTCAACAGGCTCTAGGACGATATTTATAACTAGGACAAACTTTACGGATGAAAATATTGTCGGTAGTTAAATCCGTTGGGAGTAAAGTCCTAATTGCTGTTTGAAAACGATATTGAAGTTATCACAGCATAAATTTTTATAGGTCAAAATATAATCAATTGGTTAAAATAAAACCCGCTCAGCAAACAATAATAATTGATGAAAACACATTTACGTTCTAAGTGCAAACGCACGGTCTTATACGTTAGTATTACGAAATAGCTGTTTAAAAGTTATATCGACCACGAAGATAATAAACTTTTAATGGACCGACTTCACGTTTACTTCAAAGAAATATAAAAAGAGTACGGTTTGAAAACTCATGTTATAAGTTGGATAGAAATAAACTACATATACTAAAGATGAGGTTAATGGATACTCCTTGGTGAGAGTGGTTTTTGATGCTACAACCAAAGCCAATGGTCGTGCTGGCGGCTGAAGGGCACACGACGGTTAATATTACGTTCCACAGTGGTCGATTGATAGGAATGATAGTATTATAAATAAATAAACAAAAAACTGCATTACTATGAAAATAATAGAACACATTTCCAAAGATATATACTCGTACATACCTACATAGAAGTAATGGTATTGTTGTATTTGTAATAAGATCTGACTTTGAGTCAAAACTGTCGCGTTCAAATATGATAATATCTGAAAAATGAATGCAAATATCTGTTTAAGATCTATGTATTTACTTGTCTCTGTTAGTGTACTTGTAACACCCATAGTCATTACCCGGTGTGGGGCCCTGAGTGTGAAGGGAATACTTATGAATAAGGAAGCATACAATCCAAATGACTGAGTGCCCTTGAAAAGATATTTATGTAGCGCTATTCAGAGTGTTTATTAAAGACAAGAAACGAAATAGGGAAAGGTTATAACTCTGAGAAATTAACAAGCGTTAATAATAGTAATTAAAGTTAAAACTACAGTTATACATACATACACTGTTATCAAGTTATTAAAAAGAAAACGAGATTAAAATACCCTCAGTATAATATTTCCAGATAGCAAACAATCTTTTACAATCATATTTTCAGTATTTTTCAGAACCGAATTCAAAGCACTGCTTTTAACTTAATTGCTTTATATATAAATCGACACAGTATATTAGACTGAATTGTAAAATATATTACAGACGAATGACAACCGCGTATATTTAGGCGTTGCGACCGACTTGTGGCAATAAAAAGCAATGTCATCACACCTAGCAATTCATTCCAATATCGCACGCCAATATCGATAATGGACGCTCCAAAGTCGATAGATGTTCTGCCATTTACTGACCCCTGACCTACAGATTGCTGGTATTTTTAGCGCCCCCATCCAGCTCGCTTCAGCGAGGCCGTTCCGGTGCTCGTTTGCTGAAACAATTGACGTCATAGCGCGTCTGAAGGCCAGATCGTTAATCTTGTAAACAACGCCACTAGGTAAGTAACAATGAGTACGACTAGGGGAAAATTATACCGACCACAATATAAAAACATTCTGTTGTACTTAATTTCTTCGAATATTATATTAGATAATATTACGGACAGACTAAATTTCTTCTCTGAGTACGAGAAGGGTTAAGGTCATATACAGTCTTTTACGATGACCAAAACAAAGTTTAAAAATTTTTGGCTCTAAAATGTTTATTTATATTTAAGCAAACAAAAAATACAGAGCATAATGTAAAGCTCGAGTTCCTAGATGGGATTGCAATGAATACTTTGCTCAACAGTTTCTCTTAGTTATTTACCACGTTGGCTTTTAAGACAGCCATATGAAATGCTCTTTTCATTCGGAGGCTGAATTTCACGAGGTCTTTTCTTTATGCACATTATGCTTACATATGAGAGCCGTGCCGTTTTATGTAAAAAACATTTTTAGTACACATTTTAGACACCGACGCATGGTCACAAACATTATGAAACAAGTTGCACAACATGATTGTAATAATTTATAAATATTTATAAAACAAGTCCAAAAGCTGTATGTGCGCGATTTTCTCAAAATGTACTGAACAGATTTTTGTACGGTTTTTAATAAAACATAGTTCAATTCTTGACGAACGTTACGGTTAATAGTACATTACGATTTTTTGTAAATTGATTAAAATACATATAACGATTACTGTTGAAAAATCTAGCGGGCGGTACCGCGTGCATAGCTAATTTAAAATAAGATGAACTTTTGTATTGATGAATACAGTTCACAATTCATTTATCCCAGTAAAATTTCTAACATTTTTACGTAATTTATGTCACTGCTCCCTTGGACTGTTAGCGTATTTAAATATGTTAAAATGAGCGAAAATATATTTAGGTTAGTATATCATATCATATCGACTCTTCTATCGTTCCACTGCTGGAACATGGGTCTCATCTTAGAATAAGAGGGTTAAGGCCGTAGTCGGCCACGCTGGCTAAGTGCGGGTTGGCAGACTTCACACAACCATTAATTTTTCTGAATTAAAGGTGTGTAGGTTTCCTTACGATGTTTTCCTTCACCGTAATAGCAAATGATATTTAAACTTAAAACGCATATTTTTTTAAGAGGTGCGCGCGTAGGATTTGAACCCGGTCTAACCCTGTGAATCGGTCGAATTTCAAACCACTAGACTATCACATTTAAAAATACATACCATAAACAACAACAACGACATAAAAATAAAATATATAATATTTAGTTTTAATATCAGCGCTCACGATATGTGTACGAAGGGGACTAATTTAAATATGTGGACAACGGTCGATATCAAGGCCTCAGCAAAAATAGGGGAAATATAATCCAGCCAGTTAGTGCAGGCCGCCATTAAAAAGATCGGATCTCGCGGATCGTTCTGACCAAAGGGGTTTGATTAGTGGTTGACACCCCTTTGAGGACAGCTATAAAAACAATTATTCGTATATGAATGTATGCGTCATTGTAATATTCAATATTCAAATCTAAACAACAAATTCGTCATCGAAACTTCTCAAATTAGTTATATACCAAATTTTTCCATAGCCAATTTCTCATTAATGTATTCGTCCTTTATCGTCGATAGTTACAAAAATTCAATATTCTATGCATTAAAAGTATTTCGTTAATTCTAAATAGAGTAACAGTTATTTGCATACCTAACCTTATTTTTGTAGGTGCCCAAACATTCCATGCCCAGCAGTTGAAAGAAGTATAGACTGAAATATGAAATATGTACCAATGTGTATGATTATTGCTACTCAAAATTAAAACAATAGGTCATTCCAATTGTTTCGTTTCAACAAATTCAAGTAAGCGTCGTGAGAAAATTTTTATTCTCAGGAACTAAATTGCTTACAACGCTGGAGCATAATACTGTCGAGTTTCCCCGGCAAGTGTCGCGCTCCGGCAACACTACATTAACCCATATCCGTCAGGTGTCTAATAACTTGCAAGTGATAGCTAACGACAGCTGAGATTGATGCTTTATAGTTTTAGCCGATAAAGCAGATTACTGTCCCGGACGACACCGCCGCTCGGGCTAGTAGAAACTAAATATATTAAACAACTTGATAGCTCCTGAGCGAAGTGACGCTAAAACCTATTCCACCTTGTATTTAAAGGAAATGTAGGACAGTGCCTACCACGATCTTAAAACGATCATATAACCGTGTATTCTCATAGAAAATCATAGTTTATTTTTTAACTATAGCGCTAAGGTTTTTGAAACGTTAACTGACCAGATAAATAATTAACAGTATTATTAGTTTCATGAAAAGCAAGTTATATTGCAATTGAACGTTACCATTCATTGCTTACATTCCATTACGTTACTTCATACCTGTAATCCTCGAAGGAGTAGGCAGAGGAATTCAGAACATTCCCAAGATTCACCGGTTACGTTTATGTCCCACTATGTAATAGGTGGTGAGCCTATTGCCATACATCGGGCACATATCCAGATTCCGAAACACTACTAGAAAATCTAAATTGGATTTTTTTTTGTAGGGTTCGACCCGGGAATCGAACCCGGAACCTCTCGATCGGCAGTCGCATCTGCAACCAACACGTCCAACGAGGCAGTCATTCCATTACAATCATCAATAATTCTTTTCAGCGTTTTAAATCAATACTCTTGCAACGATCCTCAAAGAGCGAAAATCAAAGGACAGAAAAATGGCAGTCAAACAACACAAACACTATTTATCCCGTCGTACCTGTTTCCACTTCGGTAAAAAGCTCAGAAAAATTGTCTTTGTTGTGGACGTAAAAAGCTGTTGCAACGATCGCATTGTTCAACGTTCAGACCATTGTTGGTGTGGCACAAGCAACTATTGCAACGAGGACACAAGTTGTTACCTGGGATTCCATTAATAACGAAAACTAAACTTGTGAACACTGCGTTCCACTGGCATCTATCTACGTTCAATTCCACAGTAATATAGCGTGTGAAGTCTATCTATAGATACGTCGCAACGGTCTGTCAGTACGTGTACAGTTTTTGACATGCACGAGTGTAATATTGTATGAGGTCGAAAAAATAAATGAATATAAATATGAAAATCAATTTTCAAAGGAAGCATTGATTAAAAACTGTGTGTTGACATTTTGCGTATGAAAGATCAACTAATATTAAATTTTAATTGCTTCGTTGATCGTGTTGGTTGTAAGCGCAACTGCCATACGAAATGTCCTGAATTCAAATCCCGGGTTGGACACTGCTAGATTTTCTAGCAGTGTCCAACCGCTAGATTTTCTAGCAGTGACTCGCAATCTGGATATCTGCCCGGTGTATGGCAACAAACTCACCATCACCACCCATTCCATAGTTGGATGTAAATGTAACTGATAAAACGTAGGAGTGTACTACACTCCTCTGCTTACCTCTTCGAGTATCAGAGGCGTGATGTTAGGTTACGTATTATAACTGTTCAAAATAGTTTCACATGACAGGGACAAGAACCGGTTATGATCAAGTAAACAAGATTAATTGAAAGTTTTAAGCCATGTATGAATCGCATACGTAATGCAACTGTCTACTGAAATAGATTTCTTAGACAAATGACGTAATCATTATAGATGTCACTATAACACGATATGAGTCACGTGATCGTTTATCATTAGCCTACTTCTAACCAATAAAGTATGATAGCTTAGAATACTTCTATCATTTTAAAAATATGATTAAATTAATATAAAATAACCCGTTAACATAATGTTCTGCTAAAGTTATTTGTATCCCCGGCGACAGGAACATGACGAATACAAAAAAATACCAGATGATACAAGCCGTTATCTAATTATAGTGTAAAATCAAAATACGCAAATATGGTTCGGTATTAAAATAAAACCGTGCTGAATTATCGGCAACAACATATCGAGTACGATTTCAATGGAAGGCCCACACAGACGTTCCAGATGTAAATCAGGTCGATACGTATGCATCTGGAGCAGATCGAAGCCGCTCTGTTTCGACATACTAATGGGAATTCCTACGCCAAGTTTACGATTCTTGTAATCATTATGAAACGGGCGTGACTACGAACACATAATGCATCGTTTTATTTCCGTCCAAAATGCAAAGTGATGAAATATTGCACGGGATATTAATATTAGTCCCCAGACACGTGCGATAGAGAGATGGAGTTTACAAGCCATAAATTTCGGATGAAGAGGGATCATAAAGAGTAGTAACTAATAGAATGCTATATTTTATTACAAACACAAGAACATTCTCGCATTTGTAGGTAATAAAAAAATATACTCAAACATTTGTATAGCGCTGTATAATCGCGGAACTGCAAATATGAGCAGATGTTATCTTAGATCTAAAAATATTTATATAACTCTTTTTTTTCTGTCTGTCTTCCGCTGTTGGATTAGCTAGTGTTTAACAGCCTCACGAGGTGGTATTAACAGGCTCAACTAAATCTGAGGATAATAAAACGCACTACTACGAAACTGTCCTTTGATGAAAGTGTATACAACAGGTATATATTAGGAGAACATTCAGTCAAATCTCCGTCCGAATACGGAACACACATACTCTATGGGAACGGTATAACAACGCAGGCGATGATAGCGCTCAATCTGCGTACAAACGAATCCCTCGTTGATACGTCACTCAATCAATAAGCCACTTCCGTATGCGGGCCGGCACGATTGGACTTGATGACAGTTACGCTTCCAATACAATATTTTCCCGTGGGCCTCAATAAGAGAGGTCAACTAATCCGACATAAGGAGATGCAAGCGCACTTCTGTGACTCTTAATGAAACCAATCTAACTAATAGGACTTCATTGGTTTAAATTATAACTCGCACGGTTATGGTGGGCAACCGAAATTATTTTCTATTGCTCCACAAACAGCTAGCTAATTGAATAAGTAGCAGCTGTGTTTAATATTCCGATTATAATTAGACTCATGTGTTTCGATAATGAGAACTAACAAAATTCTTTTAATCGAAATTGTCTTGCGGAATACATAATGACATTACATTAGTATAAATTTAACTGTGTAAATGGTGCTCTCTCATTTCGAAAATATCCTTATTACTGTATTAATATAATGTTTTCAAACTTGTTTCAACAATTTAAAAAAATATCTTAGTAAACAAAACGAGACATTGAAATCAATGAACAAATTGCATAAACAAAAAGAACAATTTTACATGCATACGAAAAAATATTTAGCGTTGCATTCGTTGATATACGAAAGCGATGATAGTCGTCGACAGTTAAAACTAAGCGGGGTGTGAATGTAAAGGGTTGGAAGCGTTTTAGGGTACGTCCCCGCACTCAACTTGCAAGTCGCGATTAGTTAGTGCGCCCGATAATAAGCCCCCGGCCCCTGTTGACAGATACACACTCTTTAAAGCACACTCTTTGAAATTTAAATGTCTACATTATTTCTAAAACTTCACTGTAGTTGGAAACATGATTTACATTTCTGCAGCATTTATTAGAGCGCATATAGTATTTTTTAAACTTTTCATCAAATGAAAAAGGAGCTTGGATATATATGAAACCAGTCAGGCTATGCCGAAGGAATTCAATTCAAACCTAAATAATATATACATACATATCTTCACGCTAGATCCCTTAAGGGGTAGGCAAATAGCACCGAGTGCCAAATATCTCTACGCTTACAGACTTTCCGTGCTTCTTCTACAATCATAAATTACACCTAATTACATTCAGTTACTTAAATAATTGAATCAAATAATAATATAAATATCAATAATATGTATAAGCACCTCATTAACGTACATTCATAAATTATTATAACGTGTAAGAATATTTTCTAACTAATTCATATGCATAGGACCCCTTGTAACGCACACTACCATGGAGATGTGGAACCAACAGCGGTCACCCCTTTGTTAAAATTATATTATTCCCTGCCTCGGTGGTCGTTTGGGTTGCAAGCACGACAGCCGATCGGAAGGTCCCGGCTCCAAATTCCGGGTCGGCTGGTCGAGCGTTACATTTTTCTAATTTAGACTTTGTATTGGTGGCTCGAAGTCTGGATGTGTGACCGGTGTACAGCAATAGGCTCACCACCTATTCCACAGAGGGACGTGAACGTAACTGGTGAAACGAGGAAGTGTATTGCATTCCTCTGCCTTACTCTTCGGGGATTAAAGGCGTGATTTTATGTTCATATTATACCTTCCTTGAACGTTCAATATGATTATATAAAGGAACATTTGTTACTAACATCAATGTAGCACGTTGTGGATGTAAAAAATACACCATGTGTTGTGTATTTTGATACACATAGCATTCCCTTTATATTTTTCAAGAACTTAGTTTACGTATATGTACATTCGACCCCCCCCCCCCCTCCCTCTGCCTATACCTTCGGAGAATTTCACGCGTAATGTTATGTTAGATGAAATGTTACGTGTAACGCAAAAACTTTCGAACAGGTTGAGCGTTGAGAGTATTAAAAGTTCAATACGTTAAAGTAGCGATCGACGTTGTTTTGTTTAACTACATCTGGTCTATTTCCAGAGGCGAGGCGTACGATGTGCTAAACGAACAGCAAGTATGAGTCGGTACACCGCGCACTTGAAAATGATGCAGCGTAGAGCCAATAAGAAAAATTAATTCTACATTTGTAAACATATTGATATAAAATTTTAGTAATACATCTGATGTTTATTAATTATTGTTTATTATTCTCATCATTAATATACCATTCAACTGCTGAAAACACCTTTTATTTTAAGATAACTAAATTATATTATATAAGTTCTTTTGGATTCGATTAAGATAGTTTTTGTTTTAAATGAACACCTTGTCAGTCCCCTTCAAAGTATAAGTAGGTGCCGAATCGATTTCTATTTGACTTCATGAGCGGATAGGTTCGAAAACACTGGCGGATTTGAGAATGAAGAGGGTTTTAACACGTCGTGGGTAGATAGTAACAAATAGCAGTGGTTTAATCCTTTTAAGAAAAAAAAAACAATTTGTTACAATAGATTAAAAGCACCTTCTATAACTGGCGTTTCACTGCGTCAAATACCAATGATATTAATATAATTATCAAAATAATAACGATATTTTATACGAACAATATTTTTAAAACAAACAATAGCAGGTGATATACATATTACACCAAAGGTGAAGAGCTTTAAGAACCGAACAAAGTATACAATATGTTCATAAGATATTGCACTCTTAATAAATGCCACTAAATGTGTCAATCAATGAGTGTAATTCGCTGTTATAATTTAAGCGGCTGTCAATTAGTGGCCAATGGAAGTAATTGCCGTTGGCCTCAATAGTTCGAATATAGCTCAAACGAGTTACCATAATCAGGTCTGTAAGTAGCAATGTATATACTAACACTTCGAGATCCGTAAGCGAATGACGCAATCAACCGCTCCGTGCTTAAGAGGTAAATCATCACGAATTTTACCAATACCAGTTTCCAAAAATATATTTACTCAATTAAATACAAAAATCAACACGGTTTTCGGTTATTAACTAATCACTACACGCAACTCTCTTCTGTTATCAAACAAGCAATGAAATAACCGGAACAAACATGACACAACGCGAAATGATTGAAATGAATATTCTATTCATTTTCACCAGCGTCCTTTTAAACGTACATTGTTCGACTCTACCGCTAAGTGATGAATTTTTCAATTAAATATTCAACCATCTATTTTCCATTCGTAAATGAGTTTCTCTTTTTGGGGCTCGGTCAATTATAACAAACCAAATTTGTCACGTTGGATTTAGGCGGTAATATGTACAAAACAAAATGTCACCTTAAGCAAAATGTACACAACACATAGTGTATTTTAATATGTTACGTCACTTCGCGCGCATCCGATTGTATCCTTTCGTCTGCACTTTGTTCTCCCACATGTGTGTCGCGCGATGAACAAGTTTTTTCCCGCTTTGTGACACACTGAAGAAGCGAAATGTGACGTTCTAA
Organism: Mysoria ambigua; assembly: GCA_018245875.1. Lineage (NCBI taxonomy): Eukaryota > Metazoa > Arthropoda > Insecta > Lepidoptera > Hesperiidae > Mysoria > Mysoria ambigua. The sequence continues at coordinate 11,677 of DWEI01000089.1, read as the reverse complement.
TAAATATGAAAAATAAACTAACACGCGCCGACGTTCGCGTTTTTCCATCGTTTAGCCGATATTGGTTTGTACCTTTGTACAATATTAATATTACAAATCACACAGCACTTACATATCAAATGTAAAGTGTAAAAGGTAGTTATATAGTGTTTGTATATCGCTCACTTCCTTTACGACACGCATTACTGAACATATTGTTCACGCGATTAATTATTATTTTGTATAAAGTCATGATAAATCAATCTTGATTTGTCCATTTCCAGCGATAATTTTAAGTAATTATCTAAATGAATTATAAGGTATATATATACTTTAGATGTTTTTTATGGCGATATTATCATAAAAGTTACTACGACGTTTACAAAGATTTTCTTAGAATTAATAGAATTATGTAAATATTTCAAAATAAAAAAGAACAGTCATAATGACCAAAAATGGCGACACCTAATATGACTCGATTGAGTTAACATGTTCACCCTTTATTTTGGAAATGGCATGCGACATCGATACCACGTGGTCGCATCCCTCTCTGTTCACGGGCAGGGCTCGGGAGCGATGACCCCTCGCGGCAGACGGAGCTTTTCGCGTCTCGCCCTACTTGCTGCCCGCCCAGAGCATAAATATACGTAATTTCCCATTCTAGTCCATTAAATGAATATATGTGACGTTTTTTCTAGATTAAAAAAAATTAAGTCATGTGTGTTAATAATTCAATTATAATTCTCTAACTTATTATCTGGCTTAAATATTTCCACAAATAAGCACCTATCTACCATTCGAGGTTAACTGAGTATTTCAAACAATTGCTTCAGAAAAGGCCTTAATTTATTGCAATGCCAATTATTAATCAATTTCAAAAAACTTTTAAGGGAGTTTTTTTTAGGAAATAGTACAATTTATGATTAAAAAATAAAATTTTTGCTAATTATATGAGTTTTTTTAAATATAACTATAAATTAATAAGGTCCTGATGCTTAGTTAAAAGATGTATATCTACTCAAGGTAACAAGACGCTACGGTAATTGTATCACTTCTCCGAGCTGCCAAAAAATCGTGCTCAAGGGCTTCCTCATGGCGGAACACGCCCTCGTCATGAAGAGACGCTCAGGCTAAGCACTTTATTCTTTTTTATCTGACAGCAAAAAAAACCTGGAATTTTTTTCGCAGCAGCTGCTTTTGTTGCAGAGGCTTTGTAAGACGGTCTTTTACTAAAACATACGGTATTCTGCACGAATGTCTAAGCATACTCTTAAACGTATAGAATGTGGAATGTGTTTCAGTAAAATTTGTTCTTTACATTTTTATACCCTGACATTTTAAAAGCATATCACGATTTTAAAACTAAACACATTCAGTCATAGTTTTATGGTAACAAGGAGTGACACTGGTTTGTAAACACTGGTGCGGAATAATCAACGCGGATGTGTTTAAACATTCTGAAACCATGCAACGTGGAGCGCTAAGCTGAACTGAAAGTGCATTGAAATGCATATTTAAATCGATTTGTTTCAATTTCACGTAGCACTGTTTCTGGACCGATAAACGGGGATAGAATTTATTAAGTTCTTCATTTCCTGTATACTGTACGTGAAATGGTTGACAACTATCAAAAATCACGGACTTACTGAACAAATCATCGAGCAAAGATAGTACTATAGTTAGGGTTGCATATCGGGGAAAAATTCTACGTTCAAATGTTGCAACGATTATTCGATCAAGATGCACATAGAGAATGCAGATGGATGCAGGTGTCGAGAGACACCAGGAATCATCTATCTGGAACTCTCGATCGAATATATCAAATACTGACTGACGCGGAGATTAAAATCCTCCGAAACCAGCGTGTGACCGTTAAGAGTTATGAATGTTAAAGACGTATGTCAAATCTGTAATGATGCGGAGAGATGTAATGACACCGAAAGCTCTAGATGCTGTTGACGTCATCAGAGTATTGCAATCTACTTATATACATAAGCCTCGCTGATGGGTTGTGCCCATAATCCTCATGCTGGGCATGTGCCGGGCATGCAAGTTGACGAACGCAGAGCACAAGAGTTTTCGCACCGCCTACGCTGTTGCCTATAGGCGGCCATGGCATTCAGTTGTGCCTAGACAGACCGCGCCATAGCGAGATCTACCAGCGCCAGGTTTTTTCGCCTCATAGGACACCCTATATCCCGACAAGGAGTCCGGGAACGTATTCTTATGGATGGTGACATAATTATACCTAATTGTCTTAATATTGGGTTACATTATATTTATGTCTATGTAATTAGTATCGATTCGTACCGAGATAGGACACACAGACTTAGTAAGACGTAAATGTATCTAGTGAAAGGTGGGAGTGTTCTGCATTCCTCTGCCTACCTGTTCGGGCACTACAGGCAAAAGTTACGTTTTAATCCCATAACTTTCTATACGTACTTTACATAATTCATTAATTTTATAATTACCAACGATACAACAATATTATAAAATAAAACATCAAGATCAATATAATAAACTATTATCAAGCTATATATCATACCTGCGTGACGTCGGAAAAGAAGACAATTAACCCCGCTATCCAAATACGGGTCGACAGGTTTCACATGCATTAGGAAACATGATAGAGATATTTTCCAATGCGTTCACTTTTCCTTGCGACGTTTTCCTTAACAGCAGGAGAAAATCTCAACGTACACGGCTCCATAGTAGAAGGGATTGGATATCAAAAATGCTTAATTTTAAAAGTAATTTAGAGGAATTTAATCCATACAATTACTGAATGTTTTTCAATACTCCAGTTAGGAATATTTAAAATTATCAATTCACCCAGCTTCGTGACTTGACTAAATTTTATAAACCATTTAGGGATGCAATAAATAAGTAATTAAAGTTTAAATCTACACAATTATTCGATTTTTGATACGATATCTATTATGCGAGGCAGCCCTAGTGTTTGTGCGGCTCACTTGATTGCACTTTCGCTTTCGACGCATCGCCCACAAAGTGTCCGAACGACCGCGGTCGCCTCGTGGCTTGTATTCCAACAAGGAAGGAAATGTTATATACGTATGAAATTATATCACTAGAGCGGCCAATAACTTATTATACTTGTAGACTAGATTGCAATACTTAATACGGTTGATTTCGCGTTTATTATTTTAATAGAGAAATGAAATTTCACGGTGTATAATTTCTCACGAAATAATAACTTGGTATTGAAAAAGTGTGACGAAAAATTAAAAAATGAGTAAATTGAAGGAACAGCTTCATATTAATAATTGGTCCAATCATATAGAAAATTCAATGGTAAGGATACGTAAAGAATTAAAATTTTCCTAAATGATGGCCATCTATTATTTCAGTATATTGTATTAGTTACCTAGTAATAGTTAAAATTTACATATAGAATTATCAACAAGGCCATACTAGTGTCATATATTTTGCTGGGTGAGTATACTTTGCTTCGTCGTAAAGAAATTTTTCCCAGACGAGCGACAGTATTCACAACCGTTTAAAGCGACAAACGCGCCGGTCGGAGCGATTAATCAACAAAATAAGAAGTGGTTTGAGCAAGTAACGCGATTATCTCGATAGCGGTTTTGTTGCGCTCTCGTAAGGAATTACGACAAATGCGTAATGACCGTGTCGTAAGACGACAATCCACCACTTTCATGCCGACTCGCCGCTGACGGATATTGTCTCTCCTAACGCGGACAACTTTCAAACGTTCCTGCATGTGGCAATTAAAGAAATTTACATTTCTTTCTTTCTTTTTCAACCCACTTTACCACGGAACACCTACACGGGTGATTTGATTTTGGTTTTTAAAGCGCAAGTATACCTTACGATTGAATATAAATATTACTGCCTGCTGCGTACTTAATTGATCTAGTATCCTTTCTTCCCTCGATCTCTAAGTATGATTAGGTTTCTGTTACCTGAAATAGCCGTTATTACCACATACTTACCTACGTAATAGGCTTACTACATAATAGGCTTACTCCTATTTCACGATGGGCATACAACATGACTAGTGAAACGTGGGAGTGTGCCACACTCGTCTGCCAGCCACTCCGGAGAAATTGTTCTTATTCCGAAATTACGTTGGTACATTACAAACAAATGTAGGTAACTTGGTTCGACCCTTCTCGTGCCACTGCTGGAAAACGGGTCTTCTTTCAGAATAGAAGGGTCGACTTTAACCCTGGTCACGCTGGCCAAGTGCGGGTTAGCAGATTTCATATGCCCTTATATAACATTTTTTGTTCGTGAACTCTAAGGAAACATTATTGTAAAGAAGTGCGCCCCAGATTTTGATCCCGGGCCTCCAGAGTCAGAGGATAAATTTCAAACCTAGACGATCACTTATTTTGTAAATGTTATAACAAAGCTTTTTAATGAATAATACATACAATTATAATAATTACATTTAATTACGCTTGAAACTCTTAGCCTAAAATAGCATAAGATAAACTAGATAAATATACTTGTCAAAACGACGGAAACGAACTGTAATCGAGGACTTAACGCGCTAGCCGATGCTGACCGTTGCGCTAAATTGATAGCAATATAAATTGCAAAAATTACAGCAAATGAAAGTCTCAATAAAATAATGTCAGTCATGTAATCCTTCAATTTTTTATACAAAAAAACCTAGATCAAAATTAAATTTGTCACGTCGTCCGTTTTTTATAATCCGTTTATAGGATTATTATATATTTAATTTTGATCGTTTCACATTTCAACATCGTTTATTGCAACATTATTTCACAAACAGAATGTAATCTTGCATATTTTAGAATGAAGGAAGTATTCCATTTTCTGACTGCCGCTTAGGTTTCGTTTAACATCGTACTTAATCCGGGCTTTAGAATTATACAGCTCCAACTTTAATGTCCAATAAAATATTATTATATAAGTCACTTAAAAAAATTGCAAAATGATACACACACACACACGCACACACACAACTTAAAGAAATCGTAATAAACTCCGAAGATTTTCTCGTAATGCATTCAAATTAAAATCACGTTTACTATCTCCAATTAAGGGGGTTTAAAAAAAATATTCTCGCGTGTTGCTCATGCGGTGCATATTGATGAGTGGACATCAGTATGCAGATGAAAGGGACGCACAGATACGGCCGGCCGGACTAGAAGAGGAGCGTGCCTCGCGAGCCACCCAGAGCGTCGGCAGCTTGTCCTGCGATCCCCTTTGTCCTGCCGTGCCAAGTGCCGCGCCGCATACGTGACTCTTTGGCACAGTCACGAGCTCCGTAGTCCCATTGAGCACAATAGAATCAATTTTTCAGTATAATATTTCAATGTAGAAATAGCGCGAAAACAACAGGTTACAGATAAGTAATTCAATTGAAAAATATGTTTAGGAGGACCGTCCATTCCAATAATTATAATAATGTAAAGTTACCTACCTGTATATGTATAAGTTTTTTAGTTCCGACGGAAACAGAAAAGAAAGGGGTAAAATTTCGATACTATAGTACATTGCTTAAAAACAGTTTCGTATTGTATTAAACAAGAAGCACAAATGCTTAGATAAAAGGTAGCGAATGATTTATATTGTCACAACTTTAAGATGTCTAAATTAATTATTTGAAAAACAAAAGCAATAAAATTAATAGTAACTGTAAAACCACGATCTATGCTATAATCACACACACACACGCATGCTGTAACACAAACCTTTCTTCAAATCTAACATCATGATCATGAACAATACTATCACAAAACTGTTTATATCGTCTTTTGCCATTCAGAACACGAAGAGTAACTAACTGTCCGGCCATATAGAGAAGCGTTACACATTGACACGTCAATTTCGTAAACATTACAGAACCCGCCCACACATCACTACACGCTACACGCTACACAAACTACACGCCAGTAGTGCACAATAAACAAAACGTAAAATCAACGTTACTTTCAAAGTTTCAAATTTCAAAATCAAGATGATTATTTACATCCTTCTGCATAACATACGTGAGCCAATTATGTACGTGTAATGTAATTTATTGCAGTGCAAGAGAATCATTGTGTAAAAAATGTGCTTGAGCAATAATCCGTTGACGTCTAAGTAATTTTAAAACTGAAAGAAAAACGGACAGCGAAAGAGTTTGTTTTAAAAAGGACTTCAATGTTAACTTTACATATAAGAAGACGACAAAAATAGCAGTGACAAAAATTTAACAACGTCGACAATGCTTTATCACAATAAATAACGACGACTTCGCAATTTGAAAAACAAATTACACAGTCTGTCTGATGTAACTGAAACACCAGTCATAAAGACGCGGACGCGAGAACAACACATCATTGTGGTCCGACGATAACAACGCAGCTAATGAGTCGCCGCCGACTTCCACGTGCGCGCACACGAGCGGCGCAATAACGCGTTCCTGTGAAACAGTAGCTCGTTCTCGTCGTTATCGAACCGACGTTTCCACGGCGTTAACAAAAATCGACGAACTTAGATGAATTTAAATTGTAATACTTTCAGCTCTTACTAAATTAGGACAAACGATGTTAACGTGAGAAGTAATTTGCTAAGTAATATTTTCGGTTGTATCATGACATGTTGATTGTTTATAAACGGAAATGCTTGACATGCGCTAGCGCAAGCGATCATACTACGTAAGTATTTTGCACAACGCTCAAGTTACAAATTGTGTCTAGTAATTTAGTGAAGTAAGGAAATACAATAACGCTTTTAATTGCAAAACATACATAAAAGCTATAAGAGTATTGCATCTAAATCAGATATATCGTACCGTCGCACCTCGGAGACTTACACAAAACGTTTTTAAAATAGTATTTTAAAGATGATATCGGTCACACAGTGAACACTCGTTACTAAGAGATGAATTGTGAAAACAATAAAAACGGGTACTTGCCGCCACGGGAGGGATGGACACTACAAAGAGCATCAAGTGACACCGTGCAGTGTGTCAAAGCGATCGGATATCACAATCACGAACCGTGAAAGCACCTGAGCGTATTCGCTTTTGTTTAACCCCATTAGCGCGTGTGCCAAATGACAACTAGCCATAGTGAAAACACATACAAACGAACACACGCCTTATTTATATAAATAGGCTAATACTTTCGATCGTAAAGTGCGTCAGCTCATTAAGGAATGACTGTCTAATGAGACACGCATGAATGAATCGTGAAAGACAACGTTAACCATTATCCGTTGTAAAACACACTTTTGTTGACGACTTTTTAATTTTTTGCATGAAACAAACCGTTGCGAGAATTGTGTAAAACTGATTAACATTCTCTTTCAGTAACGTCAATATGAATCGAGTACCGCCTTCATAGATGGCCAGCTTCTGTAAGATGGCCGGCGATGGTTTGCGATATCTTGCGTCGCACATGGCGAGAACGGACGCACGCCGAACTATACTGAGCAAGTGCCACACTGAAGCCGGCCATCGTGTCACGGCCACCTAACAGGATTACCCGTTCTACTGCGCAGGCAAACTCCACCACACATATGGGCCACGACGCTTACCGGCTTATAATATAGATAGGATTATGCACAAACCTAAGAGTCACCCCGATACGACCTTTAAAGCAGCTTAGAATGGAATAACGAAATCAGAGTACTTCCTAAACACAGCTACCTCACATCACGACTTTTAAAGTTAAATTAAATATTGTGTGGCTGGCAGCGGTTGGATGCGACGAGCTGAAGATCGAGCTCAGTGGTGTGCTATTGGAAAGGCCTATATCCAGCAGTGGACAGGAATGGGCTGATGATGATAAAATATTGTGGGTTTGTCAAAATACGGACAAATTTGTCTACTTTCATAAAGTTCTTTTGACAGCTTTATTACCAGACACATATTTTTGGTTTGTACTAAAGCAATTCCTATACTACCTTTCAAATTGTAGTTCTTGATTTTGATTTCACAAAATCTGAATTCACCACAATAGCTTGTCATATATGTAAGGGTTCATGACGGCTCATCATTCGTGTAACATAGGTTACACGTGGCTCAATGTAACCCGATGTATGAGTTCAGAATGAACAGTTTGCACACACACGTCATTACCATGGTAAAGCCGTGATCGTCCTACATGGGAACAAAGAAAACTTGGAGCTATGAGTTTTTCTGCGGCGTAATCGCGTACTGTTTGTCAACGTCACAGAATTGATGCAGTCAGCCACTCGACACTACCGAGTCACGATACATAGCGGAAGTGCGTTTGGCCACAATCTAGTTGACAATGTATGTAAAGCTATATTCACTTACGAGCACTGATTCACGGCAAGTCGGCGTAAGATATTTTACTTTTAATAATCATAGTACGTTTACGAGGAAATATTTCCAAGCAATCCATGCAATGCGTCAGTTTTCCATTCATAACATTTTGATTATAAATGAATAACGGTTTTGTTTCATATTAAAGATAATGTTAATTTTCTTCCTGCTTTTATATATGTTTACGACACGCGACGAATGGTCAGGATAAACATTATGTTTATAAGTAGGTATTTTGATTGCCTCATTGGTCGTGTTGGTTGCAAGTTGCAAGTGCGTCTGCCTATCGGGAGGACCTGTGTTCAATTGGAATTCGGGAACTACATTTTTTTCTAATTTAGATTTCGTAGAAACGGCTCACAGTATGCGGAGTATGGCCATAGGCTCATCACGCATTCCATAGAAGAAAGTAAAAGTAACTATTTAAACATAAGAGTATTCTTCCCTGCTCTGCCTTTTCAGGGTTCCGGCGTGATGGTACATTATAAGTATATTTTGTTTGATCCTGATGGTAACTTTTAATTTCCATGTTAGTCTAATTATAATTTTTCACTTTAACATGAAAAGTTAAAAAATCATGGAATGGGTGGACGGGGTGTTACTTATCATGCGCGGCATTGTCTATTATTTGAGGACCAAGTCACGGGAATTCCAAAATGCCATGACAAGTTGTATGATTTTATCTTAAATAGACCACATAACTATTCACACGTCGTCTCACGGACGCTTTAAAATGTAAAATGAAAACGCGGAACTACATCAAAGCGTGGTGACCTGGTAACGCAGATAGCACGTCATAAACCTTTTGCCTCTATTCTAATAGTACTAACTGTAAGTAGAAGATAAGGGAATTGTCTGTCGACTTCTCTTTTTATGGTATAAACGGTAACAAACTGCGACCTAGTATCTACTAATATCATAACCCGCATTCTTCTCCGAACATGTGCCACATAATTTTACCTTCTGTTATTATAATCACATCCAACCGCCATCTCCTGCCTTCGTTGTCAAGGTCTAAGTTCAGCATTAGATCAAAAGTCGTAACAATCAATCAATAATCAGTAGTCGACAGGAAATAAAAAATAGCTTTAAAAAATAACTTTAGAGAGCTGTAGAAGAGCTAAACATGTACCCAAAAAGCGAAAAGCACAAACAATACATAAATGTGTACAAAGGTACTGCAGTTTAATCTTGAAAATATCATTTAAGAGCGATCGAATCTTAAAACGTCACGTTCTTTGAATAACATATAAACATAGGCATGGAGTACCTAGTGCAAAAATCTCTACCCTTGCGAAGGTACTTACAAACATGTTTCATCTACACTCCGTCACTCTTCATACAACACTTCCTGACAAGACGTCCTGTCTTCACCATTAAATTGTATCTTAATGATTTCTGTCAAGACAGATAAGTCTTTGACTCCTGCCCCACCTGTATCCACATTCCCCTAATATATCTGCCTACCCCGTAAAGAATACAGTATAAAGATATAATAATTAATATTATGTGAACAACGAGTTGTATACCCATCTATATGGACTCGCGCATGACAGCATGCGGACGAAAGGAATTCTAGTGACGTCAAATCCCCATAAATATGATTGATAGCTCAACTGCAGCAATAAAAGTCCCCTTTGTTTATTGGGACTTGGTCACATTGTTTAGTATAAACATAATAAAGAATGAAGTTAAACGCAATATACGATATAATCGCGGAATTGGTGTAATGAACAGAAAACACCTTTTTTATTGAAACATTAGCATATAATTCTTCTAAGATTAAAATAAAAAATTTCTGTGACAGTGGTGGAGAAAATCGTAGGAAAACCTGCACAACTCTAGAGTTTTCCATAATTTTCTTCAAAGTGTCTGACGTCGACCAAACCGCCGGGTAAACTTTGGTAAACATGACAGATTGTGGACTTTCGTCATTCCGAAAGAAGAGACATTTTCACTAGTGAAACGATAATGGGGTAATAATACCTCTCTATTGCTGATCAAAGTATGTAGAGAGTATTAACATTATATAGTAATAATCTTTTATATTGCATACTGAGAACAAAACACGTGTTTGGCAGTTCCGTAAATAGGTATATAGTAATGACCGATGTTGACTAAAACTACCAAGAAGTTCTCGCAAAGTTCAAAGACATATGATAACCTTCAACCTTTTATTTGCCTGATGAAGATTCGAACTAAGAAACGCAGAAAATTTTAGTACAAATAAAAACCGTCTACGTTCTACTTTAAGAACAAGTTGAAGGTAGGTATCAGAATGATCTCGAATAAAAATTTAATATCACACGAAATATAGTTAATTAATGTGAGAATATGATGTGAGTGACTAAGTGGCTTCGTAATTTGAGCTTCTTAAGCAATGCAAGACGCACAAAAACTGAACAACCTTGACGCGTTGTTATCACACGTAGATATTGCTGGTAAAGAGCTCTAATATGTTCGCAACAAAAGAATACAATATATTAGCTCTTAAAATCTGTTTCATTATTTTTTTGATAACGGTGTATATTACTGTTTCATTCATCATTATTACCTTTTTCACTGGATTTCTTACCAAAAAGCTTCCAGAAATCGGGAAAACTGAATAGATTGTAACAAACTGGATGCGACATAAAAGTTGTATTTATATGTCTAAAGATCTATTTTAACTTTCCTCAAATATTACGTTTCTTTTATTCATATCATTTTTAAAATAGATTAATCATTTTTATCATATATCATTCTTAAAATCTTTGACAGCGAGATCACTCTAAGCAGAATGTCTCGAATTTACAAACTAGCAAGTAATTTACAAAGATTCAATACAGAATGCGTGTTCCTTATCATCTTCTGATGGTACAATAATTAATAAGGGTCTTTCAATCTGAGGTCCGTAGCAATCAAGATTCCATTTCGAGAAATTCTATAAATATAAACCGTACCTGATCGATAACTATTTCAGATTCCACGAAGTATGTGTAAAACATTTTGCATCACGAATCGTGAACACGATTTGACTTTCAATATAATATGTTGGAAATGTAACATGTTTATTTAAGTCGCTTTAAAATATGTATTTAAAATAATTTATTATATATTTTGTCACAACATTTAAATTTGGAATCGGTCCGATAGACTGAAATTTCTTTAAGGCGGTCCACGAATAGAAAAAAAATCCTGATCTACATACACGCATTTGGGAGAATTTTTATATTCCAATTATCGACGGTATGGGTTCATAAAAACAGGTAGGTCGTTTAATCCCTTGGGATCATCCATCCCAGTCAACCCCGCGCATTGCATTTTCTATAGTGAAACTTATGAACCGACCGGAATGTACCAGGATTATTCAGGTAGCGATGATAACATGTTAGAATCCTTATAATCATTAAAGTTTTATCT
>DWEI01000088.1:0-29719 GCA_018245875.1 Mysoria ambigua | reverse complement strand
CGAACCCGGGACCTCTCGATCGGCAGTCGCATCTGCAACCAACACGACCAACGAGGCAGTAATAATAATACAATTAACAGTATTCACATACGCGAATATAGACATATTGACTGTCTCTTGGTTAAGTGTTCTGTTACTGTGTAATTATTCTTAGATTTTTTAGTAAAATTTTCTAGTAACTCGGAATCTGGATTTGTTCCGGGATCTGGATATGTGGTAAAAGAATCACCGTATACCGTGGGAGTGTACTCCATTCTTCTGCCTACCTCTTCACGAATTGCAGATGTGAAATAAATATACCATTATCATAATCATCATCATCATCAGCCTTCATCTCGAAAAAATCAAAATAAACTTATATTGTACCTATTTAGCGCTTGAAGGCTTAGATGCATCAATAATAAAAAACAAATAGTTGACTAAGAATTCATTTAGAAAATGAAAATATCTACTCGGTTCTACATTATGATGGCATGTTAGGGCTGGTATTCCCAGCACCTGCAAACTCTGAGTCACGCTCACACAAGGACTATACATCGACTAGGCAATTCTTAAAACAACTGATCACAGCCGCTGAAGGTCTGAATCATCATAATTCAAATAATATTTAATGGGAACCTAAATCACTACATTGAACATTGGATAACAAAACAGTTTTCAAATACGTCACAATAACACGTGAATCATATCGTCCATGAAAATGTACTTTATGAAAAATGCAGACTAATTGTATCGATAGTCTGAAAACGAGCCCCAGTGTTATATCAACATAAATATGAAGCATATTTTAAATCACACATCGCAACTCTTCCTTGACCCTGTTATTGACGTCTGGCAGGCGTTTATGTAAAAATATTTCTATTAGATGCGTCTTTAACGCCGCTCCTCGTATGAATAATATAATAATGTATATATTAACAATAAATAAATATATTAAGATATCTCCACACAGTCGGTGTTACCATAACCGGACGACAAATTAATGTTAAAGAACACATACATATATACTTATAAATAAATAGTACACATACATATATATAAATATACTAATATTGACTGCCTCGTTGGTCGTGTTGGTTGCAAGTGCGACTGCCAATCGGGAGGTTCCGGGTTCGATTCTCGAAACTCCAAAATTATTCTTCTAATTGGAAAATTTTCAACTAGAAAATCTAATTACAATTCTGGTAGTGATTCGGAGTGTGGATACGAGCCCGATGCATGGCAATACGATCACCACCTATTCCACTGTGGGTCGTAAACGTAATCGGTGAAACGTGGGAGTGTTCTGCATTCCTCTATCTACCTCTTCGATGATTACAGACGAGAAGTTACGTTAAATTTACTAACACGTTTTTAACATCCAGACAGAGAAGAAATATAATTGTTACGACGACACAAATATTAGTCCGGATTGGGAGTCTATCCCACGGCCCACGTCTGAGCAGCTAAGTTTAAACCACCGCACCGATGGGCGCGCTAGCCACGTCTATTTATGTAGTCATATTTATAGTAGATATCAAATATATCTCCAATAAAGTCGTACTTGACCAACGTGGCTGATAGTGACCTGAGATTGCTCATTCTGAGAAGGGACCCGTGTGCGACATCAGCGATGAGGGATGAATTGCAAAAACAAGTCATTAACTTTGTTCACTATCAGACCGGTTTATTTATTCATCGTTTGTCATTTTCCTGAACTGAATCCAATGCATTGTTTGATCACTGGGCTCGAATACTTTGGACGGGCACGGCGAAATTGTCTGACATTAACGACGATTGATATGAACAATTACCTGCATTACACAAAGATGACGTCCGAGTCTAAAGCTCGACTAAGTAACAAGATTCATACACGTTACACATCTCAGATGATTACATTAAATTCCATCAAATTATTGTATAACAGTGTTACATCAAAGTTTATTCATCATCAATGTCATGATAGTCATCCTCAGTATCACCATTATCCTTACCATCATCATCATCATCCTCATCAACGTCATCATCCACATCCTCGTCCTCATCATCATCAGCTCATCTTGATCCACTGTCACAGGCCTTCATGACACACACCCCTCCTACATATATCTCTGTAAGTCGTCATAAATACTTTCTGCAAGAAACATCGACATTACTCTCCACACCGCTAAACTACATTCAGCGCGCTCACATCGCAGGCGGCCCGCGCGAACCTCAGTGCTCTCATAATATTTCACTATAGCGTACCAGCTATTCTTCTCATCTTGCTGGCATTTTACCAAGCGACTTTTTATTCAACTATGTACAAAGGCGTAGTGAAATTGGTAGGGAGCGCAATCAATGCTCCGCAGAAGAAAGATCCCGGTGCTCTTTTTATTCCCCATCTATAGACAGACGGTTTTTAAAGATCGACGATATTGAACATCGAGGGTGAAATTAAAATAACGCTTGTTATTTTTACCTCGCTGGCGCGTGCCGTGTTGCCGATTTGCATATCTGGAGAGTTTTCTATCAGAGGCTTGGAATCGTATTGACGGAAGTATATATAAAGGCTTAATAATCTGTAATGGTGATGGAAACTTATAAAAGAAAACGTTGAATCCCGTCTGTAATACCTGATTGGATCTATTTCTTTCAAAATTCATCTACACCACTAAGGTGTAGTGTCTAAGTAGTATTCATTTCACATGTATCTATGACGGCAGTTGCCTGAAATGCAGTGGATACTACCACGTTTATAAATAAGCAACAGTTCCCAAGTTAACTTCACGCCTGAAGTTGCCCTAAAGGGTTAAGCTGAGGAGCACAGTACTCTCACTTTTCATAAGTTATGTTATTTTCATAAGTTACTCTCACTTTTCATAAGTTATGTTATACGTAATGGGCGTGAAGCTGTTGAAATACTTAGGGCACTAAGCATATACATAATAATAATATCTTGGGATATATACATTTTTATATTTTATGTATATGAATGTTGATTATTTATATATAATCTTGTTATAAGTTATATGTTATACCCATGTTCCAGCAGTGGAACGGTAGAAGGATAGATATCGATCGATCGAAGTATATAAAAAGTATATGTTATAAAATGAATGTTTTAAGTACAATTTTATATTGCTTATAAATTTAAAATATTGTATCATTATTATAACACCATCACATCACGATGGGTCACACGGTAGACCGAGACATTCAAGTCCCAAATATATCCATCCTGATGCACCTGACAGGCTTCATGTAAATTCTGATCAATGTATTCAAGACCGGTTGAATCTTAGTTGCCTCAGTACCTGCACCCATTGCATTACATCTGTCTTGCTATTCATTCATCTGCCATTTTTTCTACTAGTTCAAACTATCCGAACAAGCCCATCCTCATTTTTACACTAAAAAGACCATTTTCACACCTATAATGAAAAAGAGTTCATTTATTGTTGAATATTTAGCATTTATTTTATTTATCCCGTTGATGTTTAAATAGTATTTAAATATGATAACGACCAAACTCAACAAGTCGGAGTGAAATCTAGCAAACAGGATTATTATTATTTATTTGCTGAATGATTTTTTCTTATGTCAAAGACGACGCAAAGCCAGAAGCTTTGTCACCGAACTGTCGTTGATCGTAAACATATTTGTCAAAACATAAACCACGTCCGCCATTCTCAGAAATAAAAATATCTATAAACACGAACACTTTTATGTTCCTATTATTTCCTTCGCCAAAGTTAACTTTCTGTAATACTGTGATATATAAAATATAATGGTTCTGTCCGTTAACTTTAACTGTATAATTCAGTAAACAGACAACGACGGAATTTTATGAAGGTACATTTACGAATAGCGGCATAGCTACGAATATGTTTCATAGAGCTACGAAACACAGAAAAAAGCAAAATCATATCGATTTAGGACAATTGGTTTCTTGCAGATAACATTATATTCATATAGGTGAGGCAAGCGGCTGCAGCGTAGGACAGAAGGACTATTCCTTGACAAAACAGGCACAATCATAATATTCCGATGTTACACTTAACTGAAAATGCTTAATTTTAATCAAGCAAATCGGATTTGACGTTTGTATAGGGCAATAATATGAAGTGACAAATGGTAAGAAATATTATTCATAGCAAAATTGCTCAATTCTAGTTTTTTAACTATGTATTTAAACAGATTGAATTACATCAACTACTAATTATTATATAACCTTACTAGGTTTCCTATAGCTGAACTAGGGTCCGGGTACCATACATTTAGTATTTTACGATCAGCCCTAAAAACTTGAAAGTAGAACTTACTCCGAAACAAGCGCATATCATGAGTGCGGTTCATGTAAGAGAATAGAATAAGCACCTCTGTATTTAATGTTTATTAGTATTACTATATAAAACATACCCCAGCTGAGTTCATACGTTGAAGTCTATTTAAATCATAAAACCAATTCTATCATCTAGTTAAATATACATAAATAATTCTCCTATTGACTGCCTCGTTGATCGTGTTGGTTGCAGGTACGACTAGCGATCGGGAAGTCCCGGGTTCGATTCCCGGGTCGAACACTACAAAATTCTCTAATTTAGATTTTCTAGTACTGGTTCGGAGTCTGGATATATCTCCGATTCATGACAATAGGCTCACCACCTATGACATAGTGGGACGTAAACGTAACCGGTGAATCGTAGGAATGTTTTGCATTCCTCTGCCTACCCCTTCGGGGATTACAGGCGTAAAGTTACGTTCCTATTATGTCATAGTATATGTATAGTTTCCATTCGTAAATGTCATTTGTGTTCCAATACTTAAAGAGTAACTCTACAGTAAATTACAATTCGTCACTTAGTTATAATTTTGAATGCATATTTAAGTACGAACATGATTTTTTTACAAAATATTACGCGAATTCAATACAAGTATAGGAAAATTATAAGACTCAATTCTACGTTCATATTATTATAGACCTGTCGAATTCTTGCGCTTGGAAATTCTTTAGTAAATAAATACATTAAAGCGTTCAATGGTTTGAATGAAGCGATTTTATATTCATGTCAATTCAACGTCCAATGTGTGCTTTATGTTGATTGAGATTACGTGTTGCTGCGGGCCGAAAACACGTAGCCGACGCGTGTTGGCGGCCAGCTTTAAGTACGTACTGAAGCTCACGAAATCCATGGTTTTAAATGTATTTACTATATTAATATTAAAACTTTGTAAAATATTACATTTGTTGGTATTTAATCCTTATAAATAAACAACAGGTTTAAATAACAAAACCTAACATCACGCCCGTAATCCCCGAAGGGGTAGGAAGCTAATTTTAGTACACTCCCATGTTTCACCAGTTACGTTTATATGGAATACATGCTGTGCCTATTGCCATTCACCGGGCACAAAACCGATCTTGACCCAGGATTTGAATCCAGGACCTCCCGATCAGCAGTCGCGCTTGCAATCAACACGAACGACGAGGAAGTCGATGTAAATTAATTACCAAAATGACCTTGTTGTCGTCAAGTTACAGTATATTCAAAAATATGCTCGATCTTGGGTGTGGGTAAATAAGGTTAAATTATCACAGAACTTGAATGTTGGACTTCGGGTAACCTGCCACGCCAGCCAAATTCAGTTTAACAGACATCACACGCATTAGAGAACTTGGTAGAGGGGGTAGAGGAAATAGAACTTGGTAGAGGGGGGAGGAGAGAACTTGGTATAAGGAGCGACAAATTGGAAATTCCAAGTGGCGGACAATTTTTACAGTATACCTGGCGAAATGTTATTCAAATTATGCGGCATAATCACAGCCAAATATAATTTATAACGACTTCTGATAAATAGCATAATAATTGGCAAACGGTTTTATGTAAACATGCATGATGATCGCTGTGGTCATTTTGGCGGTTAGCGCCGCGCAGCATCACGTTGGGTTTATTCGTTGCTGCAATTGAATTTATTCCCG
This sequence comes from Mysoria ambigua, assembly GCA_018245875.1. Lineage (NCBI taxonomy): Eukaryota > Metazoa > Arthropoda > Insecta > Lepidoptera > Hesperiidae > Mysoria > Mysoria ambigua. The sequence goes on along the minus strand of DWEI01000088.1, from coordinate 23,778 downwards.
TGTATATACAGTTTACTGCATCAAATGAAGTTAGGTCTCATTATGCGATAATAATAATAATAATGACGATATTGATTATCTTTTGGATATCAGTAAAGACACACAAAAACACAAGATTCTTTGTGTCATAGTTGCCATGAATCCACTTCAATATGTATGTCAACGAATGGACATAACATCTGTATCTCGGCGATGGGGTAGGCAGAGTAGTGTAGTACATACCTAGGTTTCATTAATTACCATTACATCCCACAATAGTGAGCCTATTGCGAACTAAAACTTTCGATTTAGAAAAACCCGATGTTGGTTGACCTGAATATCGAACCCAATATCAGCAGTTGCATTGAGGACTACTTAACCAACGAGACAGTCATATATTCACATAATATATTAGTACATATAGACTATAATATTTATAGAGGCCTGAGATATAAACCAAGAATAAACGTAAAGAAATCATTTAACTCAAATATATAGGTATATCTATTTAAAAAAAAACAACGAGTTCACGCAATAATATATTAGAAGTCGTAATATCGATCCTCTTCTATAATCTTTCCACACATCCTCAGTGTCACTGTCTAACGGCCCCCAGGCCCGCTCGCTACACCGGCGCACCACAACATAAGATCCCGTGCACGCTATCCGTAATAATGTTAACACGTTTACCAATATACCACACAAACATTTCAGGTATTAAACAAACATATCACCGCGGCGGTCGAACGTCGCGCGGCGGCGGCGGCGCCGGGAAATAATAATTTCATGCAAATTATCTCCGACGGATAATTTAATCGGATGTATTAATTTCATTACGCGAGCTCTGCAAACACAATACGTGTGAAATGTGCGATATAGCAACGACGTGTTAGAGATATTTTTGATGTCATATTTCATATGTTACCACACCCGGCGTGGGCGTGTGTACATGTACGCGATATCAGTAAAATCGGAGATTTGCACTTTGTACTATCTGCCCACCCCATAGGGTAACCCGGTACTACGACAATCATAAAAATAATAATGTCAAATACTTCACGGAAACATCACTTCATTTTTAGATGTGTTTAAAAATTTATTGAGAGGATAAATGAAAAATTGTTTTAAATAAATATAATCTGTCAAAATATCAATTTCGTATTATTATCTAGTGCATGGGATTTACTAATTTCAGCTCCAAATAGTAGCTCGGACCTAATGTTGCATCGGAACCGTTATATGGCAACAGGCTCACCACCCAATCCATAATGAGACATAAAACCTACTGTCTACCTTTTCGGGGAATAACACACGCAATTTTACGTTTAAGTTACATTTATTATTTAATGTAAAGTATAAGCATCAAACGAAGTCATTCCTAACAACATTTTACATCAAAACCACAAGAATCGCAAATCTTTAGTTCACGAGCTACCTGTGGGTCGAGAACCGAACGCGGAGCCCACACAATTAGATTCAATAAGTTGCCTACAAGCCTCACAGATTCAATAAAACATCCACGCTGAAACGATCGCACTGTGTCGCCGGCTACAGTGCAAAATACATTTGCAGAGGTCTCGTTAGCTGGCCATAGTGCAGACGATGCGAGCACGCTATAATGAAACCTTTTTACAGAACTGCCAGTTTCATTGAAACTTATTGGAGAGAACGAATAAATGCTACCATACTGTTATACTTGTACTGTAGATGTCTTGCTGTGTTTTGTTATTAAATTTTTTATATGAGCGGAAATAGGATGTCACGCTTGAATCCTCAATGTGCTTGGTTTTATGGTGAAAATTTTGTTACTCAGCATAATTTGACAGACTGATAATAAAACAAATAGTAAAAAGCTATCTTATAGTTTATATGTTAAACGTTTATAGTTCAAATGTCATAGTTTATATAGTTAAACATAGATACAATATGATTTTTTTCCTTAATTAATAACAAAATATGTTTTAATTTTTATACACAATATTTAACAAAATATGTTTTAATGTAGTAATATTCATTTGATTTCTTGTGAAATGAATGCAATACGTACTTCTAGAATATCGCATTTTATTTATTTCTAAAATTAAACTTTACTATTATCTGTGCCGTGAGGCGATTAATTGTAACTTTCTGGCCATTAATTGGTTTTTTGTTTGCGAAATATTTAACATTTAATTATTCACATAAGTAAACAACAGCTGAACTAATTATGAAGATATCTCTGAACACAGACACTGGACCGCTCTGCACAATGCGACACCCACGTGATGCAAAGGTTAAAGGTTATGAAAGCGTACTTTATGTTCTGTATATAGTGATATTAAATTTCTCATTGGGTTTTTTATTCTTATTGCAACACAACATTTAATTGTAAAGTTTAGTTTATTATCAATTACGTGTATTACATAATTCAGTATAGAGAAAAAAAAACTATAGTGTTCTACTTTCAAATATAACATACGAATGGACTTAGAACGGACTTGTAAGAAAATATTCGAAATTCGAACGTTTTTCTTATATTGGATTAAAATGTTCCAACGTATTGAACTACTTCACAGCTCCTATAGTAAGTGATAGACAATGAAGCGACCTATATATTAGAAGTGAGACAACGATGATGTTACCGTGGAGCAAATGTCCTCCGCAGCGCGCACCGAGCGACGCCCACGCGCTCCAAAGGTTACCAGTCCTGCGCACTACATTCTCGACATTTGTTATAACTTACACCCTTTTATACAATAAGGATAGCCAACAAACCACACATTTCATCATGAATATCACACGCATAATGTTTAGACAGACAACATTATGCCTGTATCCTCAGAGGGGTAGACAGTAGGATGTGGTACACTCCCACGAATAGCCGTTAACTAATATTACTGAAATTACAATGCATCATAGCTTGCGTCCTAGTCGAGCTAGTTTACCCGTTAATAAGTTAATAAACATTATAATCGGACATAAATATTCATTACAATTGCGTATCGACGTTCGTCATTTTATCACCGTCGTTTGCGGATACTATATTGGCATTTTGCTATTTAGCATTTTAAGTTATAATTAAATTACTCATTAGCCTCGTAGGCTAGATCGTAATTTTCGAAAAGAGAGAAGTTTGAGGGTACGCGATGATCTGCCACGGTAGTCAAGTGCCGATTAGTAAGACTACCTTTTTCAAAATATTAAAAAAAAAAAAATTTCAAATTCCATTATCAACATCAACCCTTTTGTGATGCCACTCTTGCACATCGCTCTACTGTTACAATTGGAGGATCAAAGTCAGTACAGCGAAACGCATATTAGGAAATGTGAAAGGACTTTCATATTTTCTAACATATTTTCGGCACATTTCATTTGGACATCACCACCATAACTGGTCATTTGAATTCTGTAATCTAACGACAACATGAACCGAACTGCTAAATGTCGAGGACAGTTCGTGATATACAGCGAACGCAATGCAGCCATTAATTTAGCATATAATATGAATAATATGTTAAATGTGTCAGCAGTAGAATTATAATAATGAAAAACATGTTCTATAATCACAAGAAATTAAAATGGTTAGAATATTAAATTGTAATAAAAGCATGAAAGATACTTGCACAGTGCAAATAACAATAAAAAGGAATATTAAAATTTTGAATTACAAAAAGATGATCATTTAACTTCATTACTTTCGTCCGTGAAATATAATACTTTTTTTCAATGAAAATTAATTTCAAACTTTGCATTATTGCATCTTTTACAACAATTGAGGAAAATGGAGGTCATAAAAACCAATACGAATCACAAAATGAAGGTAACATAATCTATTCAAACGGAATACTCAAATTATCATTAAACACAGATTAAACAAATCACGTCGAAAGAGAAACATTCAACAACTGGCATTGAGTACATAAATCATGGTGTTTAATGTATTTCATAAATTCTGGACGTTACATTGCTGATTAACATTATGAGTTTCGTAAACAAAACTTAATTACAGACGGAAATACCACGAAGACCGCTGATAGGAACTCACAAATTGTAAAATCAAATATGGTGGACGGTGAATCGATAAGATCTAGAACAGTATAGAATCTTTTCACTATGGCTGTTCTCGTTTTATTGTCTAGGTTTTTGAATATTGAACATCACGTGAGTATCTAAATATATAAATGATTAAATTTTGTTAGGATTAACTAAGTACAGTAAGGATGGAAATCTTTTATAAGTGATGCAATCTGCGTACTTTGTAAACGACCTAGCGTTATGTCATAACGATAATTATAAAACCTTTTTGTTATTCGAAATATACAATTCAGATTCGGAAATATCCGAGGCATTTCCTCGCCACGACCTTGCTGCAATCGACAAGAACTTATAAAGAAGGCTAAGGCCTTAAACTAGGATTTAAACTAGTCAAAAACTACTCCAACTATCCCATAAAACATATCTGCGTTTAGTTTGACTCAGTTTAAACTAATAACTTCGCCGCACTACTTAAACTATTTGAGAATTCGGGTTTTATTGTTCAATAATAAATATTAAACAGAAAGTTTACACGGGGTAATTACTAGTTACTTAGTGGTGATCCAATCTGTGACTAGCAAGAGTTAAGCTACTTACTTACCCAGTGCGAACGTACCCTTATATCATTGTAGTATAGCAGATCCTTCATAGTAAATTGTTGAATAATTTGTGGATTCTGTGGATTCTGTGGATTCATATTTTGTTTCATTACTAATAAACTATCTGTAATGTCAAATCCGTCGTAGTGATAAATCCAATAAATAGGATACGTTTTTACGGAATAGTTAAATTTCATTGCATTTCCGGAATTACTTCGCACTTATTAGGGGAGTCGTCGTGATGAACTGTTTCCGACCACAGAGCAGACACACCGGAAATACCAACGTCGATTTCCGTCCAATCCACTTGACCCACGTTCACTTGGATCATTGCCACTGGGTCATAGACTTATTGCCTTTACCAAAACAGAATATATTTTGAAACGAAACCAAGTGCTTATTATCGAAACGAAACGAAATTATGTAAACGAAACCAAGTACTGAGTACTTATATACTTCAAGTTTGAGATCACATTTCTCTGTGTGGATATGACCAAAAAAAAATATTTATTTAACGCAACATCATATTGTGAACCTACGGAAAGTTCATATTCAGAACACCACAAATCCTCAGAGTTCCGCCGACGTTTTCATCGCAGCAAGCAAAACGAATGGGCATCACCGATATAAATATGAAGCAGCTGACATATGCAATATAAGGAAGTCGATACACAGCCGGTGAGTGCGCGTAACAATAAACGGGGCTATTCGGATTCGCCTATAAATAGGGTTATTAGGACCCATTCGCACACGGCTGTTGAACCGCGAGGCGCCGCGCGGTGCGCCTGAATCAATAATTGCCAGAATGGCAGCGTTCCATTAATAGATTGGTACACCATCACACTACATCACCATCACTACATCACCATCACTACATCGCATCACCCAGGAGGGGACACAGAGAGCACCGACCACCAAGCACCTCCATCCCTACATATTTGATATGCTTCGTGTATGTTCATCACTCTTCATTCCCGCCGGTTGCGTTCTAATTGGCCGAGAGTATCGAACCTTGGTTTCCCTCGGTACCTGAATCCACTATTTTGACATATAAACATCAAAGACAATTGCTTTTTATATAAAAAGACAAAAAAAAAACGTAACTTCACATCTGTAATCCCCGAAGAGGTAGGCAGAGGAATGCAGAACAGTCTCACGTTCCACCGATTACGTTTACGTCCCACTATGTAAAAGGTGGTGAGCCTATTGCCGTGCTTCGGGCACATATCCAGACTCCGAACCAATACCAGAATTCTAATTAGATTTTCTAGTTGAAAATGTTCTAATTAGAAAATTTGTTGTAGCATTCGACCCTGGAAACGAAACCGGGACCTCCCGATCGGCAGTTGCACTTGCAACCAACACGACCAACAAGGCAGTCAAAATAAAAAGACCAATCCAAAATAAATACCCAATTTTCAACGCCTCAATACGTGTTTGTTATTCAATGAAATTTCAATGATGATCAATAATTTGACCTATATAAAAGTTGCAATAAATGAAAAACAATTTCAAGCCCTCAATGTTGTAAAAACGTACGGCACGTGAAATTCTATGTCGGCAATTCGTGGAGCTAATTAAGTTTAATTGCGTCATGACATCTCAAACGGAACCGACGCTTCACTTATTGCATTACGCTGAGTGACTCGATCATTCGACGCGGAGTGTACTTGCTCGAGCTGCTAAATACGCTTTTACACACTTAGAGGCGTGTACTGCAGGCAAGTCGTACCTACATCTGACTGCGTAGAACTAAGAATTATGAAGATTAAAATCGAAACGACAAGTCATTTTTATAGCGTCGTGCGCTATAAAAAAAATACTGAACAACTAATTAATATAACTAAATATCATGTATGAATGTCATAATATAAAAATAATATAACTAAATATCTATTTCATCGTCGTTTTGATTTCAAAAAAAATATTTTGAGAAACATCCTACTAATATTATAAACGCGAAACTTTGTAAGTATAGATGGATGTTTGTTACTCTTTTACATAAAAACTGCTGAATGGATTCTAATGAAACTTTACAATAATATAGCTTATACATCAAAATAACACATATGCTACAATTTTTAGACATACTGTGTGAATTGTCTAAAATATACAAGTACAAGTAAGTAGGATATGGCGAGCTGGCGTCCGCGTTGCGCCCCTCGATTCTTACCCCTAGCTTGCCTGCTCTTCTTTTTTGACGAGGCATTTGATTTATTTTTTTTCCCTGTGGAGCAACATACAAGCTCTTTTTTATCCTAGAAGTCCCACGAGTTCGGTATTTACGCGGGAAAAATTTTGTGACACACTGATGCGTTCCACGCGGGCGATACCACGGGCACATCTAGTTGTATATAATAATGGTAATAGTTTATTTCGGCGAAGCTTAAGTTTCGGAAAACATAGTTTAAATCTTCACTTTTGTTATTCTTAACTACTGTGAAATTCATGTGTTTCTTTTGTAAATACAAATGTTAATATTGTCCAGCAGTGGACTGAGATAGGCTGATGATGGTGATGATTGACATTGGTCAATGATCGATTCAAAACTAACAAAGAGCAAAGAAATACCAGTGTTCCTGAACAGGCGTGCCGCTAGTTTTATAATAGGCTCTATTTGCACTCATCTATTCTAAGCGCGGCACGGCCATGCCTCCGCGTGCCGAGGCGAGAGATTATCGAGATCGAATTGTTTCCCAGATTACATACTTGTGCCAACATGGTGCTTTAAAATATTTATCTTGCGAGATACAAATTCCGTTCACAGAGATTGCACGGCAAAGTTGGTAATAATGTCCGTATCTTGATGCGCGCACGGTTGCTTTCAAAATCTAAAATAAAATTGGAAATTATCTACAGGAAATTTAGTTAATATACAAATTAGCGCACATTGCAATGTTTAATGCAACAATTTGTATAAAAAAAACTCCACTGCAATCCTCTGCTTACCTCTTCGGGGATTACAGGCGTGAAGTTACGTTTTATATAAAAAATATATACGCTTGTGTATGTTATTCTGGTTAGAAATATTTATATCTATTAACGTATATTTTTTAATTGTGGCAAACGTTATCAGTTTAAATTTAAATGTTTAGTTAATAATTTCTCGAATGAAATATGTAGATTATCGTAAAAAAAAGTATACAATTATGATTTATAATTAAATATATAATAAAGGGAAAAATTAAAAAATATTGTTATTAAATTTTCTCGCATAACCACACAAATATTAGGAATTAATGACACCGCTATCCTGTATCGATATAGTCGGTAAATTCCCGACATGCTAAAATCGCTTGAAATATTTTCATTAGTGCCTTCAAATATTTCGTCAAATAACTCTGTAGTACTGCTCCTGTATAAATATATTTAACACCGTAAACATCAAATGGGTCAGATACTGGCTGATGAGATAGCCAAAAATCTCCGAAACCGGGAGTACGAAGAGCGTCCGGAATGTAGAGTAAGCCTCGGCGCCCTCTGCCCACACAGACAAAGACCTGGTCTGAAGTTACAATAATAATAATGTGCGTACAGCCAGGTCTGCCCGGGTGACTTAATTGGCACTCACTGTTCTCTGCCTACCCCAGGCAAAGAACGTGACGTAGCGATACAATGACAATAACCCCTATAAAGACAACATCACTCTCTCACAGCTCTCAAACATCGCGGCCAGTGATTGTGTTTGTACTTGTGTGTAGAAAAGTGAAATTATGAACTTCGGATACCGTTAATGGGTGCGCCGGCTATTTGCACGTGGCCTGGGGGCATGGACCCCGTCCGCGGATCTCACGGCACCATTAACGATTCGTTTGTCATATGTACATAGGTATATCCTTTTTTAACATTCGAAAATGCTATTCATCGTTTATTGGTCGTTCGATATTTTCACAGAGAAATTCTTTGCGCAGTAGCTCGAATCCTTGTTAACTACAGCTTTGGTACAGAATGCTAAAAGAGCAAACATGTAAACAACAATATCGCAACCATGGAATCATTATTTCTGGTGAATTTGCAAAATGAACAAACAAAATTCCACGCCGCTCCGAACATGTTATCCCACTTAGTGTCTAAAAAAGTCACATTAAAAGTGTTAAGTTATAGTAAAATTCTATTAGCATTATCGTTAGTACAATATCTGAGTACCGTTAAATTATTTTTGTTTCAAACTTACAACGATAAAATGGAGCTGACTGCGGAGTTAAGTTTTATCACGCGGATGAAACCAAATTTGTTTTTATCAAGAAAGTATTTCAATAGTAGCGATGCATGAATAAAAAAGTAATAATTTAGATTACAGTTTTCATGTTTTTGTAATTAAACTACATTAATGTTTCTAAGATAATTAAAAAACTAGTTCTCGTAATAAAACAGGTACCGTATATTTCTAGATAAATATATATATATCGGTTCGTATTATAAAAACTTGTTTATAAAAAATTATATCATGGTGATAAAAAATATCTAATTAAACGTATATGAGCTCCTCCACAAGAAACATCAATCAAATTGATAGTTCGATTTTTTTATATAGGTAACATAAAATTACATTGAAATATATCTCATAAATGAAATATATCAACTACTAGTTATACGAACTGCATTTAATTTTTACGTAATTTTTACGTAACTCGTAATCATGTGATATTTCAAAATTTATTATCAATAATTGCCCGGTTATTCATTTTAGTTGATAGTTGATAAGCATATAGAACTAGAATAAAGACGTTTGGTTAACGATTGAGAATACATATCTGACACTCGGCTTTCTCTGCCTGCTCCATTGTAACAATGTTATAATGGCTACTTAATTAATTTACTTAGCGAATGATTTCAATATTGAAAACCAACGATTCGAACATATAACGTTCTTTAAGAAATGTTCTGTTAAGAAATGGTATTTCTAAAGAAGTGTGTACGAACGCTTGCATTCCAAACGCTTGTTTAAGTCAAGCCGTGCGCTATTTAATAGCGCTATCGGTCGTTCAGTCTGGAAGAGAGCGCGATACAAGTACAAATTATATTGACAAATTCTTTTGTCTGCGGTTTCCGTGAATATTACACCATCCAATAGTTATATCACTTACTGAGAAATTCTTTGTCGTATATATATTTGTCTACAATTTTTATGACAGTGTTTCAATATTAAATGGCGAATGAACTTAATAGGTAAAACGATTGTTTCTGAAATAATACATACATTACGTTACGTGAATGTAGTTTTAAACGTTTTACATAAAAATTTATCGGTTACTTAAAATAATTTAGGATCAAAATCCTTACAAATGCGTTAAATTTAACTTGAAGCCAACACATTAATTTCTTGTTTCCCGAAATTTTATCGATGAAATTCTATTCATAGATGACTTCAGATCGGATATTATGTTTTAGTAGTCTTTATATTATGATATTCACAAACACATAATTATTGTGTGTTATTATTAAAACCCCTACATGGTGGTGTACTAGATTCCTCTGCCTATCTCCTCGGAGATGACAGGCGTGATTTGAGTTACCATTTGAATGATGATTTTTCGTATAAAAACAAATTTATCTCTATTTCTCTTATCTCACGGTTTTGGAAGTACTTTTTAGTGAGTTATGCAATATCTCCTGAAATATTATAAAACTAGAAGCGCTTCAGCTTTTAAGCTTAATTAAATAAAGAAGGTTCCGTAGCCAGTTGCCGCTCATTCAGAAATGAAAACAATGGGAATAGTAAGGTGCAGTTTGTAGAATTAGTATATCTTTTAATTATTTGGATACCATTACATATTTATATGTAAATAAACATATGGATAATATTTAAAAATTTTCCTTAAAAAACTATACCAAGACTCAACTATCTCGACGGAATAGGCCAAATATTGGCCGATGGGCGAGCCAGAAGTCTCCGAAGCTGGCGTGCATGTATTAAAAGAATGATGTGGCGTGCATGTATTAAAAGATAAAATGTAGCCCCGTTATGAATTTGGAGGAGGCCCGGCAGGTCTGTAAGGATAGAGATATTTGGCACTCCGTGCTCTCTACCTACCCCGTAAGGGAACTGGCGTGAAGATATGTATGTAAAAAACTCTTCTAAAATCTTATATAAACTATAAAAAATCCTTAAAATCGCCTTACAATTCCATTCGTTACTATGTTCGTTACTACATAGCTGTCAATAATTGTAAAAAAGAGTATTTCTTTAAAAGAAATAATTCATGTTAAAACAATGTAATAACAACATTGGTGTAGTTCCTTAAACAAAACACAGTGGAACAGATGCAGTGAAGGGCGCCGTCGTTCGACTAACACGTACGAATGGAGCTCGCACCCAACATCGCGTCGGCCGCTTAGTGACAGGCTAGAAAATGTCAGACGACTGGAGGAGCACTCGAAGTTCAGGCTTAATTTAGACGAGGACTAGCCGAAGTTCGCCGGAACTCGTCGTGAAACACAAACAAACGGCGGAGACTTTGAGAGGCAGTTTCAAAAATCGATGTAGCTAACAGTTTGTAAATGGGTTACTTTAATTAATACGAAGTGGGGTGTAAAGTTTAAACAGTTCAAATAGTTCTTGGATTTGCTGTTAATTATTCGAATGTTATGTAAGCTGCCAGAAATTACGCGACAAAATTGCACTTTTAACATAAGCTTGTTAAAAGCAACACCAAGCCAAAGATAAATAAAAATAATAACATAACGAACCGTCATATATTTCCCCGAGGAGATAGGCAAAGAAGTGTAGTATATCACTCATTCCATGGAATAGAAGACGAACTTATTGCCATACACTCGGTTCGAACCCCCACTCCGGATGATACTAAAAATTTCAAGTTGGAAAACCGCAATATTGCTCGAAACGCCATCGAATCCCTTGTACAAAAATCGTGCAATCAATCGCTCTACTATTGAGGCAGTTAATATTAATAAAATAGTTGAAATTAATTGCAAACAGTTAATCACTGCTTTGAAACAGCGCTACCATGCACTAATAATATTGTATACAAAAGGCTTCAGCACTAATATCTTAGACTTAATTTATACAAGAACAAACTCAAAGGCCCTCATTAACAAAGCCAAACGAGAGGCTACGGAGTATCTGAGCTACGTAGTGTCTCGTAGTAATTCGGGAGATAAAATGTAGTCCCGTTATTATTATCGTAATTAGTATAATCTATGACTTATGGAACTATACGTACAGAAACCTCTCTATTCAAGAGGGCTGACATGGCCACCTTAATACGAGTGTTTACAGTTTTCAGTTGAAAACATAAAATATTTTTGTTACAATAACTAAGTAAACGTGGATGTAGTGGCAACATTTTTAGGAGAGCCTGAGCATCAATGAAACGAAGTCTCCCAAAGTGATAGAATTAAAAAAATCTTACGATCTCACTTTAATGTATTTCAATAATGAAATTAGAGAAAAAAAAACTGTAATAAAAACAGGAAAAGAAAATGTAAAATCAAGGACTACCAAGCTTTACTGACTTTATTGTATTTCAATAACAAAATAGGGAAAAAAACTTTAAAAAAACGAGAGGACAATGTAAAATCAAGGACTCTGAGGCATTCTTACATATGTCTTACAAAGGGAACGCTTTGTACAGCACTTGTGCGACAGCGTCGTATAACGAGGCGAAGACCATCAAGAGTCATGTTTTAGGTTTAATTGAGGCGAGAACAGGCCGGAGTTGGCTGGCGGCGCTCATTAACGACAACAAACAACTGGCTAAGTAGTGTCTCCTCGCCGAAGTAATCGGCTTCCGCTGCGAAATACTGCCAAAACTTTCTTCGCAACACTGATTTACCTGAAAGTACGCTTTTGTCGGTTGCCTTAAACGTTTCCTTCGAAAATATTTGTGCGTTGTGCTTACTTTGACGTATTATGAAATACTTGTGACGTGTTACGCGGCGTGGGACACGGAAACGATGGAGTTAATTGCTTGTTCACAGCTAATAGAGAGGAGAATAAACATGTTATGTCAAGATGTGAAAAAACCTGCATTAATTAGATTTCCATAAAATTCTCCAATGCATATGGTTTCTGCCAGCCCGCGTTTCCCCAGCATAGCTTAATGCCTTAACGATTCTCGTTCTGAGAGAGAACCAGTGTTCAAAAATAGAACGACAAAAAACAATTTACTGTGTTGATGTAATCGACGTTGTAAGTTAACTGTAACTGTAACTAATAAACAAGACGAGCTAAACCAAAGCTAATTAGAAGCGTTAATTTTATAGTTAACTTCGCTATGTAATGCAAAATCTAACCGCTATTCTGAATAAGTTATTTATTGCCGGTCGCTCCGCACAGCGTGCCATTCGGTTCACAAACAACACATGAGAACTACCCCGCTGGAGAAACTACACCATTGAAAACAGATCCGTGATTGGTATGTTTGTGTTGTTCGGCAGCAAAAGCATTTTATTTTTCTCGTACCAATATTTCTCCGTACATGCGTAAAGAGCTAGGGCTAATTATTAACGGCAATATCATTGGAATATATCTTCAAATTCAGATCGTTTCAATAATATGCAATCACTTGAGCAACATTACTTTGCTTAAAATTTGTCTGTACAGCTTATGTTCTATTCGTGTCACGTCACCCGTTTTCCGTGTAAAGTCAGTTTCATCATTATTAACGCTTTTATCATCAGTGATTATCATCTTCCCATAGTTACACGTTGTTGTAGAGTCCTGGGTAAGACCATAGACTGTCAACATGTCTGCGCACGATATTGACTTCTCACGTCTTAATAAGCATTATCCTAAATTAAAATGTGTTTGGGCTTTCTCCCTATGTCTTCCTTCACTATTAAAACAAGTGATCTTGAAACCTACATTTTGTCGTGACTTGTTGTTCAATTTAAATCAATAAGCTATCACGGCGTTTGCAGTTTTCTTCGGATGTTCACTAAGAATGTTAAACGACTTTATTATTAAATTAAGTTTTAGTTACCATAAAACTTGGAATTAGCTATAAACAGGGAAACTAATTCACAATAAATATACATGGTATTCATTTTGAATGATATCTCAAGACATGTTAGAGTTTTATGTATATGTAGATAGCGAGACCATTGAATATTTTGAAGGCGCTTCAAATCCACGAAGTAACATTTCGTAAGGGGGAAGGCGAGAGTGATTTATGTATAGCTTTCCTTCTTAAGGGCATTCGATTGAAAAATCTCCTCGATGCACACAAATAGCTCTACAACGTGACGAAACTATAAAGCTCAAATGTCTCTTGGGAGAGCTTCTGACATAAATGGGCCATGTGAAATTAGGGGTCGTTTTTTGTACATTGAAATATTTCCCTTCGTATCACTAAGTACCTGGTCTTAGATGGTATCTGAAATGTAAATTTGAGTGTAATGTTAAAATGCTATGGTTTTAATAGGTGTGAAAGCAGCAGTTCATGTTGAAGGGCCTCTTGAGGGCTCGGCGCCGGCCAAGTTAATGCCTCTTCGCTCAACGAAAATTTACACGTCTTTCGCTTTTGAGTTGACTTTGTCGGAACAGAGTGTTAAAACCTACAGACGTGGTACAGACCTACAGGCTTACAGACGTGGCACTAGAATATGACGCTAAATGTCTTCTGCGCTAGTCTTTATCGCTTGCTGATTAAATTCATAGATCCAAAGAACTGTTCTTGGAATAGGAAACTTATTGTGAAAGATGGTCTCAGAATTGTATGAAAAACCTGTATATACTTTGTGATATTATCATATTATCCTAATAGCACGCCTGTAATCCCTGAAGTGATAAATATATGAATGTAGTAATTATTTTTTCAACGCCATTCTTTGAGTTCCACTGTTAGAATATGGGTCGCCTCTTAGAATGAGAAGGTTGAAGCCAGAGCCTGCCACGCCGCACTGGCCAAGTGCGGGTTGGCTTCATGCGCCTTAAAAAACATTTTGTTTTGAAAACTCTAGAGTACGCAGATTTTCACCTCACAACGTTTTCCTTCACAGTTACAGCAAGTGATATTTAATCGTAAAAACGCAAATTTGTGAAGCGGTGCGAGCTAGGATTTGAACCCGGTTTTACCCGGGTTTCCGGAGTAAGAAGTCGAATTTAAAAGCATAGGCTGTCACAATTATTATATAAATATATATGTATTTAAAGCAACCGTACTATAATCTCGGATGCTATTAATAAATAACGTTTGGCACATTAATTGTTCGTAGCTCTTGTACCTACTACATAGTATATGTAATAACTTCTTAAAATTTCAAATATATTTTCAAATTACCAACTAAACTATGAAAAAATTAAAACGATACATACACAAAATCTTATGAACTTTTAGGCAGTAAACATCACAACTAAAATCCAATGTAATTTGTAATAATTTCAAATCTATTGTCGTATTTTCTTTCCACGTGAAATTTGTCCAAATAGATGGTAATCTATTTGGACAAATTTCACGTAATTACTCGTAAGTGATTTAACACTGCAATCGTTACTTTTGTGGCGACCGGCTTTAACTGTAGCAGCTTCGATTGTAATTTATGATCTTGGGTTACCGGAAATGCAAAACATAAAGGGCATTGCACAATAGTTGCCAACGAACATCGCAACTTGTACATCGGTTCAATATAGAATAGACAACTTCCTTCTTGTAGTGTCGTATACTGCTATACGAATACGTTTTCACATTGAATGTGCTACGAACACTTGGTGTTAGACTACAGAGACAGAACAGAACAGAGGATGTAATCTAGGCAGTGTAACTGTCTATACAAATAGTGATTTTGTTCAGAAACAGCAGCGTATACCTACTTGCATACGCACAGCGTCCTCTTCCGGTGTAATGGGTGTGGTACACAGACACAATGTCTGACGCAATACTCCCTAATCGCCAGTTATATGTATTCATATCTTAGTGTATTATTTCGAAAAGAGAGTCAAATTTGGTATGTATTACAAAAGTAAATATTGCTAGTTTGCGACTTCATAATAATTTTGGTTACAAAGAGAGTTACGATGAAAAATAATCAATATATAGGTTTACATTTTCCCTATTAATCCATTATTCTATATCATGTTAATAGAATATACAATACTGAAATTAAATTCCCTTTAAGCGCTACTCCGTATTTGCATCGTCATCGGGACCCGCGGTTTTAATAGTCTGTGCGCGTCGTAAAGCATCCACTTATATCTCTTGATATACAGCCAAGGTGCCGTTACTTATTTATGCGTTTTTTCATGCTTAATGTATAGAAAACATGACCTGCTGCACAATATTAGGCTTCGGTAACGAAATTCCGTTCTGAATATTTTTCCGGTGAGAAATAAGAGCCATAGATGACCGCCACTACCGCCCTGTCAGTAAAAGGGTGTCAGATTTTTTATCTTGCATTCATATCTGTATGTTGTTTCCTTAAATATAATAAAACACAAGATAATTGTTAAATAGATACAAATTATTTTTAAATTTGACAGCCGGAACAGCATTTATAACTACAAAAAGACTTTTTATGATTTTGCATTTGTATAATCAAGAGGATTTGTTGGTATATATTTAAAACAGTTTAAAATTCCAACGAAAGACGATAACCGCTTGTGTAACTCGGCATACGCGACTAACCGCCTCTACAAGTGTTTATTTACCTCGTCGTGAATACTAAATGATAAACAAAACGCCGGTAGACGCCGGATCTCGCGAGGTATCCATGCAAGTTGTATCCGAACATTGGGTATTGATGCTCAGACACTGTGAAGGTTACGCAGTGTAGTTAACTCATTGCAACGACATCGTAACATCAAACATATGTTCCGAACACGCGGACATCGATCGATAGGCGGCATGCACTTACCGTGGTCATCTTGAAGTCAAACTTTCGCTGCAACCCAATTTCAAGGTGGAGAGCCATTTATATAAATTTACGCGGACCGATCACGAATTAAAGTCAGATCAGAACCAACTAAAGCATAGTTTGGTGAGCTGACGTATGAAAAAAACTTTTCGTGTGCTGCACGATAAAATTCAGCGTGGCGGTTCGCGTGTTCACACGGCCATTACAGCCGCCTGTCAAAAAGTTCCAAGTTTCGCCGCGTGGCGCCACCGGCGGCAATCGTTACGTCTGCGCGAAAATAGCCGGCTGGCGAGAGAGAAATGGCGTGATGAAGGGAAGTAAGCTGCGGGCTGAATGTTCTACCGTGCTCGAGAGATTTTCACCGATTAATTTATTGAGAAACTTTCAATGAATGTTTAGTTTCAACTGGAATATCGCTTTTTCGTTCCTTCCATTAATCGATACCTGTATTTCATGGATGTCGTCAACCGGTATTAGCAAGCAGGTCATAAAAAAACTACTAAACAAATTTAAATGTTGTGCACGAAAACAAAAGTAAAATGTATAAATCGAAGCGAAAACCACGGCACGCCCACAATTTATATTGTCAGTTGCATTAAACAAATTGCTCGTAACATAACTAGAATATCACGAACATAAACTTGAGTTCGTCGGGGACAGATTCAGTTACCTGAATACGTGAAAGCGACGTGCGAATTATAAACTCGTGATGCGGTAAGGTGCGCGGAGCCCGAGGTCGTTTACGTCCACTCGTTCATTGGTACACGAAGGTCGGGTAAGACATTCGCTTTCAACATATCTAAATCTGATTACTCTTAAATATGTCGTCATTAGAGTAGTTATAGCATGTCATATCATAGAGTAGCATATCATTACAGTAGCTATGTGTAAAAGTGATACAGTAACTCACCCGGGAGGCCCGGGTTCAAATCTTGGCGCGCACCTTTTTATAAAATGTGTTGTTTAAAGTTAAATATCACTCGCTATAACAATGAAGGAAAACATTGTGATGAAACCTGCATAACCTACCGTTCATGAAACGAATAGGCGTATGAAGTCTGCCAACCCGCGCTTGGCCAGCCTGGCAGACTGTGATTGTATCCCTTTCAATCTAAAAGGAGATCCATGTGCCAACATTTGATTGATAAAAAGGGCCGGAAGGAATAAAAAAAATTAGCGAATATGATACATAAATCAAAATGCAAAAGGCTTACTTACACATAAACATGTTTGTAAGTAAATAGTTGTATCTACGTGTGTGCATTGTGCGCAGGAGACGCGGACTCGGCCACGGGTGCGTTCCTGGAAGTACATTCGTGATAACTTCAAACGGTCCACACGTGAACAAAACGCCCGGCGAAATTATTGCTCGTTCTCAAAAAATGTCCTCGCCACAGTTTAATTCGCACGCGAACGATTCTTTTTCTTCGGCGGACTCGGCAGCGGAAACTGCTGGTAGGCCACATAATTAAAGCAGCGTTAATTTTCGCCCCCGACGCTGACAACCCCTAATTTTCACATCCCTACTTCGGGCCGTGGGGCAAATTATTACTTGAAAGGTACCATAACGAGAGTAAAGGATATTATTTTTGAACACAGGTTTAAATATTTGAGTTGGTTTTCTTCTTAAAATGATTACATTCGTTGTTGAAAAAAATTTCAAAACTTCATCGTCCTTAAGCGTTTCGAGTGTACGTAAAAAATTAAAGGGTCTTACACTTTTCTGTCCTCTGCTTTTGCTGGTAAGTGTGAACAAAAAGATTAAAACCTTTCAATCCTTTTAAACTCTTACAACAAGATAGTAAAATATCTACGTTTGATATCTCAAATAATCATTCTAAAAAATATATGTAGGTACTCGTAGTTCTAAATTACATGCCGTATGCTCGTAATAACAAATAATTATATCACTTTTTAGGAAGTCTTTCAGCTGTCGGATTTATACATTCACATATATAAAAAACGAATATAGTATTAAATAGAAACATTAATAATATTAGTCAACATAAATGAATTGGTAGTCTTTAGAAATACAATTGTACTTAACCAAAAAAAATCTGACTGGTCTTTTAGAATAGATTAGAATTGTAATATACTTTCGTTTGAGTAATCAACTTCAGCACCTGATATATGGCCCAAGTTTCTGTACAAGACATGAAAATTACCAGTAATCCATCCTCATATTACTTACTGAAACGACGATACCATACAAGATATTATTTCAACAAGACGCTAAAGCGTAATTCGACTGTATGTAATGTTAACTATTCAAAGATATAACTATACTTACAATACGCCACATACATGGAGCACGTAAGAACTTTGACGCGCCGCCGTCAGCTCGGCTGTGCGGAATTTAATCAACGCTGAAACCATAATATTAAGACTACAATGAGATACCACGCCCACCTACGTCCTGGTGACTATTTACATTAATTGTAGGCGACAATTCGTACATTGTGTGTATCCGTGATGTTAAAAATGATTATAGACAAATAAAAGACATTTTAAGTTAACATTATGTTTACTGAGTGTGCGATGTAACTACTCAATAAAAGCAATATGAACCCGGTACTTGCTTGTGAAATAGTTTTCACCAGTAACGTTTCACCAGTAACGTTTAAGTCCCACTATAGAATAAGTGGTGAACCTATTGGTGGTATACAAGCACATTTGCAGACTCCGAACTACTGCTAGAACGTCTAAATTAGAAAGTTCAGTAATGTTTGACCCGAGAATCGAAACAGGGACCTCCCGTTCGGCAGTTGCGCTTGCAACCAACACGACCAACAAGGCAGTCACACGACATAGAGGCATCTTTCTCAATGATAACGAACTCCGAAACAATTCTAGTCACAATAATAAAACATAACGTTATAGCTGTAATCCCCGAAGAGATAGGCAGAAGCTACATTTATGTAATAATGTATTTTCTAAGGAGTTTTTTCTCATAACTACAATATCTTCTATAACATTATAATATAACTCTTTTCAGGACTTTTAAAATACAAAAATAACAAAGCTAATCGACATATGGGGAGCTTCCTTATTAGACCCGACTCTCTCGGCTTGTGCCAGACGCTACGCCGCAGTATAACTATGTGTATATAAAAATCACCCCCTACGTGTGGGGTGCGTCCGAGAAATAATTAATTAAATAAACAACAGCTCAGATAGAGATGAGAGCATAAAAGATACAAGGGTTTTAATACATTTTATACCTGATGCTGAACGTTAATTAAAAGTGGTAAGCAATAAAATTGCAAAACTTAACAACATCTAAGAAAGCTCTAACAGAGGCGGTGCGAATACACTAAATTCCTATCGCTTCTGTTATGTGTATAAAATGTTACTATACATGACACTTCCGAATGAAAAAATAGTGATTTGGAGAAGAAATATGATCGTGGCTCTTGATGATGTAGCCACAAGGAGATATAGAGGTCTTTATAGTATTTTCTTCATTTTATTCGATATAAGAATTTGTGCTTGTGATATACAATATCATATAATTGTTATAACATAGCGAAATAAATGCAGTCGTAGGTTCTATTAACATCTAAAACAAAAAATGTGTCATTAACCCACGTATGTGAGCTGTGTGGCTGTAAAAAACAAGTATCTATATTATATTCATACCTACATATGTGATTTATCGTCTGTTCACCACAGCACAGGCTTCAACTTCAAGTTCATATGACCACATGTGGTAATGTCTCAAGTCGTTTAATATTTATTGTACACACGGCCGTTAATGGCTCGCGCAGTGCAGTCACGACCTAAGCGATCGCCCTTGCACCATCTTGATTAGTACAACGACACATAAGTGCTTTCCAAACGCCAAAGAGAACAATACACACACTCGTGGACCCCTCATACTTCAACAACAAATCTTGCCCACGAGTGACTGTAGTTTGTTCATTTGGAAGAAAAGACAGAGGGCCCGGCCGATGGCTCCGCTCTTTTGTTGGAACCGCGTTTGTTCTCGCTGGCCACTCCACTAATTGCGACCACCTCCATTGTCCCGCCGCAAATTACACGTAAATGTTCGTTATCTCTAATCATGTCGCGTCACGTTGCTGCCTTTTATTTAAAATTTCGTTTAAGATTCGCTGAGCGGTGCTTTGTTTAATCTTAACGTTTAATATAACATCACTCCTGTATATCCCCGAAGGGGTGGGCAGGGGAGTTTAGGCCCACACAACACCACTCGTGTGATACGTCCTACGGAATTGAAGTTTAACTTTGTATCGAAATGTCTGTAACTGCTTTTAAACTTATTCAACGCTGCATAAACGTTAAAGTTTATCAAGCGTTAATATGTACTAGAACACCCTTTGTATGTGTTTAGTTCAGTTCGCGCACCGTCTGTCTGGCCTGAGCTCCGGCAGCCGGAATTTCACTCTGAATTCAGGGACTGAAGTTCTAATCATAAATTCAATTTCATATTAAACTACAAGGAACACTATGCTTGACACAGTATTAAATTTTATGCTGTTCATTGTCTGAAATCTATATTTGCATGAATGTTTATTTATTTCAGTTTATATTTTGGTATGCAATGTTCATAAGTGGAAGTCAGTTTTATTTCTATTAAAAATATACTTGCATTACTTATTTATACTAGGATTTTGAGAGATTTAAATTCTTTTGAGTACCTGATTTGAGTAGATAGTTTTAATATTTGTTTATTTATTTATGTAATTGCTTTGTAAATTATGAAGGATTTGACGTAATGAAACAATAATAAAAAGCAAGTATCAGCGATTGAATTAGCTACAAGAGATTTCATTTCTTTCGTATCCTTCAAAGAATATAATGAACACATAATAACAGCAGATGTTATATAACAAGCTTTGGGTATCCATTTGTAAATCATCGTATTATACATATAGTTCGTTATTATGGTCTTTGTAATTAGGCATTTAAAAGGCCCTTAATCGTTTCATTATAAGAAAAGGTTGGCTCCCGATAATGAAATGACAAACGACTTAATGATGATGTGAGCGTGTCCAAAGTTTGAAAAGTCTCAGATAATTCTTTTAAAATGCCATACAAGTTAGAGACTGGCGCAATTTAATCATGGAAATAGCCCGGGTGCCCCGAGGGGGCGCAGTCTACAGCCAGCGCTGTTGTATTGTTCAAGGTTGGAATAATGGTGCTGTAGTTATTACATACCTACCGTCTATACTCGAAGACATCTATAATATATAATATAATTTTATCACATCTCAGCGAGGTCCTCCATTACAGTTAAATTTGTATTGTTAATACTTCAGCAATAGTAGTTGGTTTGGTACTCACTCCGATTTCATAAAGCTATGACCCATATAAATGTCACATATTACACGATACAAAGCTGAATAAACTCTACAGCAACCCGCAACTTTCTTTAAGGCGTGTCGTCTGCCAATTCACATTTGATCGGTGTATTGGTTTGGTAGATATGTTAACCGTTCTCATCGCGAGAAGGGACCAGTGCCCAGGCACTTTATAAGTGAGTGAAATTATAAATGAGGCTGATGATGATGACGTTAATGCTAATAATGATAACGCTAATGATGATGATACAACTCAAATGAAATAGGTCAGTGTTCCACATAAATGATTTGTTTCCAATAGTGTTCAATTCAAAGATACAATGAAGTTAATTATCTTCTCTGTATTTCCGTGCATTTTTTGTTAGTGATCGGATAGTCAAGGTAAGCCTCAATGGACAATTTAGAAAAGCAAGCCAGACTTTGAACATTGTTTTTTTTCTAGAGAATGCTTGCGGCCGAAACTAACATGCGTCGGTGTGAATTATTGTAAAACAAACGATCAGCTAACTTATGAGCGTCACTGTGAGTTATGGTTAATAAGGACGAAGATCTAATATTGGTCAATTTTGCAGATTAGTTGCATCTGCAATGGCACCAAGAGTTAGGGGTTCCTCTCAATTGACTTATCAAGTTCTCATACATGTGTTTGATTTATCAAGTTTTTCTTCTCAACGTTCGATTTGCTTAAAGTTTCATGCAATTCAGAAAAGTCCACCAGATCAATATTATAAATGCAATGGGCGACGACTTCTGTCTGTCGCTGTTGTTTTCACACCTCAGCCGCTGAAGCGATTTCGATGAATTTCTTATGAACATAGCTTGAAACTTGCGAAGCACAAAAGTTGCTTTTTTCTTCATTTTAATGCAAATTATTTAAGTTTCCAAGCAAACTCAGTCGAGAGTAAAAGCTTGTGTTGTATAAAGGAAATACCTCAAATACCAAGGATACCGAGGCAGACGATAAAATATTCCTAGTTATGTCATATACTAACTGAACATACATATGTAGGTACTTTGTAGGTCTTTACACTTTGTGGCTAAGCGCCGAGTAATTTTGGTTTTCTGCATAGAAAAGAAATCTGTATCGCTAATGGACGTGCTCAACCGGTGCATGAGTAACGACGAAGCTATGAACGTTTAGAGTTTAATATAAAATAAGCTAAGCCGTCTGATCACAAAGGATACACTATACTAGGCACTGACGAAGAAAGTCTTATAGACCAGACGACCGATAAACTACACGAATACATATAAATATGTACTAATGTAGACATGTTAACCTGCAGACGTATAATAATATAATATATTGGGACAACTCCACACACACAACAAACACATGTACACGATGTTGGCGAACGTCGAATCTTCGCGTTTCCTACTTCGTGGGACGTTGATGACTTCGAGGAAAATACCAACTCTACAATAACTCATCTCACTGAATGAAAGTACTTAAAACGACAGTCATTTCAACATCCCGTGCACAATGAGAATAAAAACAGAATTACCGTAAGCCGATATTATTTTGATGGAAAACGAATTGGCAATGGTGTCTTTCAGACTTGAGCCCTAAGTTGTCGCAACGCTTCAGAGCTTATTAGAATTCTCAGGTACTCCAGTATCTATTATATATTATTTATTCATGTTGTTGGTAAATCGTTCTTCGCCTGTCTCTTGCTCGTTCTTTGTCGGATTAGTCAGCGTAAGATGTCTACCGTCCGAACTACGTATAGCCGCGCCGTCTCAAATATTTACAGACTACTTCATACGTCGCCTAACTCCCCTCGTCTGCATCTCGTAAGGACGACATTTAAATTTTGTGCTTCCAGTGTAGTCCATATAAATCTAATCATCCCCTTATGTTGTCGGGACTTGTGATCCGTATTAGAGAGGACGAAAATTTTATATTTGGGTAAGTGACATTTTGAAATTTAAAGATGCATTTTATACGATATATTGTACCATCATACAACGGCGTTTTTTTTTTTTTTTTTATAATAAGGAAGTAGAGGACAGGCATGCAGCCCACCTGATGGTAAGTGGCTACTGCCGCC
>DWEI01000087.1:0-29757 GCA_018245875.1 Mysoria ambigua | reverse complement strand
AGTTACTCGGTGTCTGGATTTGTACCTAGTGTATGGAAATATATTCATCACCTACTCCATAGTGGGACGTAAACGTAACTGGTGAGACGTAGGAGCGTATTACACTCCTCTGCCGTCCTCTTTGAGGACAACAGGCGTGATGTTACATTGTTATTATACTTACTATTTTTAATTATACGGCTATAGTCACAAACTGCACTTTGAACACATTATGTAGTTAAGTATTTTTAAACATTATTCTTTCACATTTGTTATGAACATATATTCATAGTACATCATGTTACATTTTGATAACAAAAACTGACAATTAATATCAACTATTTCCATCACATATCAAGTTATAATAAAAGAAAAGTGTTAAAGTCACACTCGATGCGTGTTGTAACAAGAGCCCTACTGTAGGTTCCGCGAGACATATCCAGACCGTTCTACACCAATGTCGACGCCCGTATGCAAGCTTCGTAAGCAAATAATATGACAAGATAAAGAGAATAGGACACTACGTTTCTAATGTCTCCAATAAAAAGTGTATTGATTCCGTTTTGTTTAATTATTACACGCCCCTCGTGTGTTCGATGCGGATCGTGGCGCGCAGGTCGAATATCAAAGTGCTCATGATTGTGTACGTTGTGACGCGTTCGTTACATCTAGACGGAGCTTCGCGAATGTTCTTTAAGAGTTTGTATCATGCTTTTCAACTGACAATGCGAGCTACTCTATTCGTGTCTGAAACCTATCAATAGCGATTGGAGCTGCGGTATCTATGTACATATAACAGTGTTTGTATGCGTGGATGTTTGTAGAAATATTTTAATAATCCGCCGGTCGCTAAACTCTGGGCGTGTTTATTAAACGTAAATCATATATCACATTTCTCAGCTCGTGTTAAAACTTTAATGACACGCGCAATTATTATAAACACAGCAAATATAAGCGTATACGCACAAATTATTATCTTTTAACTAGAAAGCCGCCGCCGTCATAGCACTGCATTCCTGAATATGGCGCGCGTACCAGAATAAGACGAATTCCCCGGCCGTGTTGACCGCCATCTTTGTAACTAGTCCGAATGTTTTTTTCATCCATTCCACGGGCGGTCACAGCGCAATTACAAAAATTAAATTGACATTAATTGCAACGACTCGATGTGGGTTAGCAATTTCTAGAAATAATTCGCTTAATACGGTAATGATGCTCTGGTTTAATCGCCCTTTTGCTGGATCTACGATGACATGTCGCCATTTTGTTGTCTATGGCTTAACTTTAATATTTATTAAGTAATAAGGCGCGTAATCTTTATTCTAAAATGAATATCTAAACATATGTTCTTTAGATAACTTCTTTAATATCTTTGTATTCATTCAAAGATATTGTTTAAACTATTATCTCCTGTCCAAAATAATTCTAATATACCAATATCGCACGAGAACGATACGTGCAAAAAATCAATAAGGGAAACAACACGCTCACAATTAAGACGCAGACAAGACCTCAAACGTCATAGCACCCTTGCACTAGGCGCCCTCGCGCCATGAACAACACTTGAATTGTAACACAAGGCAATAAAGTCCAAAATCGAACGAAAAGTTCCGACCTACCCGCAAATGGGATAAGATCGTCCCGCCGTGTAGCTGTCGCGCTACAGCGGGCCGGCTGACGGTACAAAGATCGTATTACAATGGTGTACACGTCGAAATTGAACAGCAGAAGCGATGCGCGCGGCAACTGTCGCCGAAGAATTATCCGCTGGCAAAAATGTACGAAGGGGAGGCGCGGGCACTTTGGGCAATATGCAAGAGCCGGGGGCCGGGGAGGCAGGGGCTGTGATTAGGCCGTGTGTGACGATGCGCATCTTATGCCCGCATTACCCTTTCGTTTTCCTTCCGATAGCTGCCTTTGTGGGTCCCTTTACTTATCTGTATGAAAGTAGATCGCACGATATCAATTTTCTTCTGGCTTTTTCGACTCGCTCAACTGTTTTCCGGCTTATTGGCTTCGCGAGGACGCGCCGCCGCAGCAGACGCTTGCCGGCTGATTTTTAATAAATATTTCGCGTTTGAAGTTTACAACGGTGAAAAATTAAAGGGCACCTGATGTTACGAAGCGGTTGTTAAGAAACTTTAATAGACATTTTTAATTACAAGTAAAATCGTGAGTACATTTGAAGAAAATAATACCGCATATAATTTATATTTCAATGTGTGAAATATTCGATGTTGTAAAAAGTATTTTATAAATAAACACATTTTAACACAAACCAGCAAAGTTACCAAAGTCGAATATCGCGCCACACGCTCTCAAGATCCGAAGTTTTTGCGAAAGTTTCACGCGGGCACAATCGACTAAATGTAATCCCCATTAGCAGAATAAACTACATTCGGTAAGGGTGGACTCGTTAACACACTTTCCAAGTTTCCCATCGAAAACTACCCCGCTTAGACTACCAAATACGTTCACCGAGGACAAACTAATAAACGTGAATGTTTAATATTCTACCAAATCTTCGGCGTGCCCCCCGCCACCCCCAAATTTCAATACGAGCTTAAGTAATATCGAATTCAGGAACCGCATTCAGTTCCATAAGGTAATAAACGGCGTGGCCCGCGGAGCATCTTACTACGTTTTAGAATCGAGTGTCCTAAGAGCCTGATACAGAGGCTATGGACGATTCGGAGAGTGATTTCCCTTGAAACCAATGTAGCATATAAATACCATTATTCTGAAACAATACACATTTTCGCCCCCGTGTAGCGTTGTTTTGAAGAAACTTCAAACGGCTCATGAATATTCGGATGCGTTGTGCTTATTGATTTCTTTCGACATATTATTGTTGACTGTACGAACATATACATTAATAATTTTTTATTCAGGGTTAGTTTATTCAATGCAATAAATAATCACTACTTACAAAGTATAACTATTACGCTTAAACATTTTCGTGTTTCTCGTTTCAAATTAAAAACAAAACAGTTTTTGACAGCCATTATTTTAAAGTCCTCACGCAAATTTTATAGGCTCATGTCAGTGACTAAAATTTATATCACACTCGACTATTTCATGTTGTCTTGTAATTAATTATGAAATGTATTTTTATAAACTTTAAATTTTATTTGTTTAACAATGCTACCATATTTTTTAACATAATTACCGCTTCCTCGAGCAGCTCATACACACTGCCTACATACACATTAAAATGCCACAATATCCATATTAACATAATCAATTTTTCACCCGGAAGAGTGGGGGTAATTTCTCAGCGGGTCCTTACCCCCCTCACGCACACATCGCCGACTAATGAAATCAGACGTCCTGACGCAATTGTACATTCAATTAGTACACAGCAGTTGCCATTCTTATCGGAGACGATTTTACGAACGAATTAATCCGAAAACATACGATTCCTATCTCCCCCGCCTCCCCGTCTTTAAGTATAACGCGATATCGACGCGTTATTTGTCGGGAGTAATTAAGTGCGTACTGGCGTTTGAGCGCGGCCTCGTCTGCAGATGAGATTGTTTGTCAGTGTTTAATAATAGATATGTATATGATGTTTTGTTATTTTGTCATGTCCTGTGAATGTACCTTTATTTAATTTGTTTTATAAAATTTTAGTTTTCTTTCTTTTTGTTGATGATGGCCCAGCTGAATCACAGTTCATTAATTTGGAAGTTTTTGTTAATTATACTATCTGCGTAACACATCATTTAATCAGCAACATATCAATATATTTTAGGAACGCTTCATTTATACTCAGCAGGAATAGATCTTAACTTATTTTACTGTACTCACAAACAAGAGGGTTGGAAATATTTGTGTTGTAATCACTATGAAATCTCTCTCCCTAGACAATAAATAAAATGTCGCCGCTCTAAACCGATAAAGCTTTTCACAATCCAAATAAATCATTGTAAATTAAATTATACAGGACGACTCAATATACGATTCCGCATTATAAAGAGACCAATCAAAACAAACTCGACCGTGACCGATCGGTAATCATCGATAGATTACTGAGGGGAAAAAACTAGGGGATCGATCTATGGTCGAACTACAATTGATCACGCCTCAATACTGCATTATTGATAGAGCGATAGATTGATATTAATGCGCGTGGGGTCGCGGTTTTTTTCAATATGGCAACACAATCGAACCGTATAATTCTCGCACGCACATTTTTTTTTCATCATTGTAACACTTGCTTGCGCGTTCCGTTATTGGTTTTCGAAAGGTTTGTTTATTGAACGTTCGGTTTTTTTGGGGTGACTTTTTTTGGTCAATGTGTTTCGCTTCCGTGTGCGGAATTCCGACGCTAATTGCCCTCGATTGAAGTTGATGTTGACGCGGTAATACATTTTTTTTTCATCGTTCGATGTCACGTGAAGCAATATGAAACTCTATATGTTACTAGAGACTGTTTACTATATTTTTTTGTCGGTCCGCTATTTTATATGTTACGCCGCATATATAAGTGTCAATTGTTACGTGTAAGCGGAAAGTTCCAGAATTCATTTCCCGAAGCGGCACAAAAGAGTCCCACGTTACTCGGATTCGATCGCGGCTCAAATTAATAGACAATACGAGAGTCGGTATCTACATATCCCTCTTCAATATGCAGAATTGACACCGCAATATTCACAAACAGAAATAAGATTGCCTCCAGCCACCCTGCGGGGAGGCAGTTTATTATAACCGACGTCTTCACGATTGAAACCAATTGTTAATTGAGTCATATCTATGAAAATTACGCTCGTTCCACTCGATTCTTATCGGTATTCGTCGTTAAATTTATTATTACAATGGCGGCTACGCGCTCCACGTGGAACGGAACGCGATTTTTGGGCATTACGACCCGATTAAATTTCGAACGGTTAAAATTTGATCAGTCTTCGAGAATTTCATTGGCGTTTATTAATAAAACGTTTGAAAAATTTCAATTACGTAGTCGTGTTTAATAAATATTCCCTTGATTATTGAAATTGTTCGTGTCTTAAACGGAAAACTATTTATCAATCAAACTATAATGTTATATTTGGAAGATATGAAATGTTCGTTGCATGTGAAAGTTTTCTCAGCAGCAAGCACGGCGAGCCGAGGACGGAGAGCGGCGCCCGCGGAGCGATCTACGTGCGCCGTCGAAAATGGAACCCGCCCGACAATAGTTAGACAAATGAATAAATCCAAATGGAAATTTCCTATTCGTGAACAATAGTTAGATTTTAGAAGCTTGTATCTCATACAGACAGATTGATTGGGCCCTTTCTAGCGTTAAGAAGTATGGATATGGCTTTGTGAGATAAAAGCCACTGAATATGCATATTTTATACCAATATGTTTATATTGTGTTCATGGAGCCATTGATGTTAATATCAAATGTCTTTATTTATTATTGGTTAGGAAACAATGTAATCATAATATTTCTATACAGATTTATTTGTAAAAGTAGCCGGAATTGATCTTGTATCAATATTCGACAGTGGTCTCATAACTAGTACCATAGACAAGAATCGAGTTTAAAGAACAATTAATATATTGAAATGAAGTGACATTTTTTGTCTTTATATAAATTTCTCGCATTAAAACGTGTTTGGAATCAATAAGAATATAATGATTTGGTTCTAATATCATATGTATATTTACTTAGAGACACGTATTTTCCAGATAAATATTAAGACGCGAGATAAATCAGAGGATTCGTGTACACATAAATCGTGGATCGCTCTCCATATTTCGTTACCTGCCCCGTTTGTTGCGATTTTATTATGAAAATGAATGGCAGCCAGGGCGAGGAGGGGGGGGGGGGGGTTGGAGGCGGAGGGGGGGGGGCGATCAAAAGGGTTCCTAATTCGTACATTCGGCAATGCACACTATAACTAGAGAGTTTTATGGAGCGAATCTTTTATGGGATAATCAAATTTTGTAATATTAATGCGTTCAATTCCCGTCTGGGAATTGTGAGCTGTTTTGTTTCGTGTGTGGCCAGTTTCGTTTTCGTTATTCGACAAGGAATGAATGAGTTTGCACTTATTAATTTGCCGGACTCGTACGATACGCCGCGCTCGTGCTGCGGTGGTTTTGTAAAAAGACGAGGCCACGTTGCGACATGAATTGTTTCCGCATCGAGCGACTCGTGAGACCTCACCGGATCATTTCGTGTTCGATTAAAATATTAAGGGGCTATTATTGTTCTTTACGTTTCTTAAAGGTTTAGGTTTCTGAAGGACCACGTCAACAGTCCATGAAATAGATGTGCACCTACGATGATTCTGTGACTGTTAAAGAGATGAATGAATTTTGTAAGGAGTGCTAACCATGAAAATGTTAAATTTCCGCCTTTGCTCATGAAAAACAGGCAATATATTTCGGCTGAAGCACACTCATCTGCTTATTTTGATAACCGCACTACAAATGATACTTCATTTGTAGAATATGTGCGAGTAATACTAAGGAAAAATATATATTAAATCTTGATCTTCTAATTTGGTAAGAGAATAGCAATCATAATTGTACATAATGTTTAGTTTGCAGTGAACAGTTAAAATCCATTAAATAAATAAAATGGTAGCTGACAATGGGTCTTGTGAGTGTATTGTTCAGCGCACGAGTATTTATTGCGATTCCATATGAATATCTTTAAAGCCTGTTCCCACTGAGCGCTATGTAGGGCGAACACGCATTACCTAAGTATTGTAGCGACTACCTTTGTTAGGCAGCCATGTGAGATGCGGCGAGTGGTGGGGGGAGCGGTACAAGAGTCAATTCGTTCAACGGATCGTTTCTAGCTGTCAATCGACTTTTTTTCGAAATTGACGTTTGAAAATTTGCATGCAGTTTTCAAAGTTCTTAGTCGAATAAGTAAATGTCAGTTAAGAATATATAAAAAAGAACAACGATTAATGTGATTTGACAGTTTTTAGCTAAGTTTTGTAGAATGTTACATTGATGTCAGTATTAACGATGTATCGAATAAGAAAGAACAAATGGTTGAATAACTCGATTTTGAACGAGTGTTCCCCATCCTTATTTTCTGAATACACTGTGTTCAATGAAAACATTTTCTTGAAATTTATTTATTTACCTACTTCGACTTCCTCATTTAATTTGCGGTTGGCTTCAACTCAAATAAATGTTCATACGTTCGAGTTTTGTTTTGTAGCACGGTGGCCGTGTGCGTATTATTTAGTTTGTTTCGTGAGAATTAATTGGAATTTTCATTGTTAAGAACACACGTGTAATTAGAAAAGCTTGAATTTGAAGAAAATGATTCGTTTGTGTGTGGTTGGGAGTAATTTAAAATGGATGTGCTCTCGTGCTGGGTTACGACATGAAGGTTAGAAGTCGAATGTTAAAATAAACTAAACGGTAGGTTATTATAGAACGCATTAGATTTAATTTAAAACAGAGAAAAAATATTTAATGACTTAACTCTTGAACTAACTCTTCAAGAAAAAAAATCTAAATCGTATTCGTATTTTAAGTTTATTCAGAAACCTAAATTATATTTCTTTTTTAGATGTACTTTTGACCTTTACACAAACTCTTGATGATTTTTTTTGTTATATATTATATATGGTAACGATTATTTAATGTAATATTCAATAGTGTTTCCACATCTGCATAGTAATTAGCGAATAGCCAAACTCGATTATAGCCAACATGCCACAAGCTTCCGTATAGGTGTACCAACATTACAATAATCGTGGAAACCTGTGAAAATATGTAAATTGATCCTTGGAGATGTCGGACGGACGGACGGACGGACTGAGTGAAATTTGAATATAAACTTTCCTCCGTATACCGTATAAGCGTCATTTATTTCGTCCGCTCATAAAATATAATGATTTTTGACGTAGCACCCGGCTATATTAATTTTGTGTGGACGCTAGGTGCGGTGTTGCCATATCGAAAGTATCAGTTGACTCGCGCTCGTGGTTTCCTTTAAAGGGATTCAGCTGGTGAAATAATTGGTCAGTAATAAGGCTTTTAATAAAATATCATAAACCATTTCTAATTTACTTATACAAAGTTTAATATGGTACTAAATTAATATCAAATCAAAATTAATGAGATACATATTTTTACATACAATGTTATCAAAACATATGTACGTACTTAATAACTGCTAAGTAACATTTTGTAAGTTACATTAAAAGTCGAATACCACATGATACAGTCCAAATTTCATTACCAATTTATTCACACGTTAAAACTCATCGCCGAATTTCCGAACGCATTAAAACGTATGAAAAGTAAAAACCACAAAATGGACGCCACTCGTCGCCGTAAGAGATCCGAATGTATTTACATAAAAAACAAATAATACCGAGACGGGATGCGCGCATAAAATTAAAATCGATGAGAAATTCTACCCCTCGAATTAAATATCATTGCCCCGTCGCACACACACACACAGAAATATACACACATATGTACACACACATACACAGTACTAAGATCTAGATTACCGTCGAAGGGTCGTCGCCGGCCGACATTTTTAAACGAAAGTAGATTGGAGCGCAAATTTAAATCTCGAATCATTATTTGATGTAATCATATTTCCAGAGATGGTCGACGAGGTACGTACAGCTTGAAGCGCTTGCTACGCGATCGCCTCATGTTAGCAGAGCGAAGGAAATTTACTAGAACATTTATGATTACATCAAGTGATTACACCTGTTTAAACTATTATGACATATAAAAAATTGATGTTATATCTATTACTAAATTATAATATTGTTTTATTATTATTATTGTTTATTTTCTCTTACAGTTTACTATCGTTGGTGATTTGACATTTCGTATAACCGCCAAATTCGAAACGTCACGAAACAAACGCAAATTCTTCCGAGCGATAAAGAGCAGATATTTAGAGAAAGAAAAAAATGCAATTCCACTGGGGTGTCGGTTAAAATATCGGCTCGTACTTATTTGCATACTAACTAAAATAATTTATTATTTTTTTTCCACGGAGGGGAGATTGTGTGGGGCGAACACAATGGGTATAACTAGAATGCGAGTGTTATTGGCCTGATCGCGTCGCAGTTACATTTTTATGCTTCCAGAAACAATTATCGATCACAACGTGTATCTGTGTCATTTTATTAAGTAGCAAACGTCTGCCATTGGACTCATTAAACGTCGTTATTTCGTCGTCGTTAAAAATTGTAATAATGGCTGTGTCATGCCTACCACGTTTTCAACCTGGATTGACTAGTGGAGAATATAGGTTCAGTTCATCCTTTATAACCTAAGCATCGGTTGACAATAAAGTATAAATAAATAAATGAAACATACTCTCTCTGTATATTTATGTGTTATGTACATCAAAGCGGTTAGTTAGCCGTGTTTAAATCTAATTCCAATACGCGGGAGCCGCGCAACGGAAAACTACCAACAAAACAAATATCGTATTAAACGTACGGAAATGCAATATTCGACGTCGAAACGGGGAGATGCTTAAAAGTTGGTATCAAAGCGGTTCGGAAATCAGAGTACAGCTCGCAAAAGGACGGGCTCGGTTCGGCGCATCCTTACAAAATATCGTATGATTGCGCGGAACAATGATAACTTTTGAACGAAAAAGTTTGTAGGTCCTACAAGTACGTCGCGCGCCGTATTCGGCGGCCAGTCGTTGTAGTCTGTGCGTCATCTGTCAACGTTTATTAATTTTCGAATTGACATTTGGTGTTGCGGTGTCGTTTGGCGCGAACTTTGTCACTTCTTCTAATGATTATTTCGGATGTTACAGTTGACGCCGAATACTCTAATGCGTTACGATCGTAAATAGATAAAAAAAAGGTAAAATGAAAATGGTATGAGACATTTCTGTTGACGCTCCCGAAGCGTAGGATTGCGAACGAAATTATCATTCGTATCAAAGGGAATATTTTAAATATCTATACATAAACATGGCGGAGTTAGGTCCAGACGGACTCACACCGCCACAAGATTTACGCCCGGCCCGCGCGATACTGTCTAAATGCCCGAATCACAGATGCATAATATTTTATTCTTTTTTTGGACCGTCTGGCCAAGCCTTTGTTTTGAGTATTGATGAGTGATTTTAATTTGGGTGTGTCGCTGAACATTTTTATGAAAAACGTACGCTTTAGTTTTGACTTTTTGGCAAAAAGAACTAGACATTCTTTGTACGTTGACATGTCACGAGCAGAAAGCTTTTATTCATACAGACGAATTAAGAAATATAAATTTTCTATAGCACTGGCAGTGGTCGCAACTTGAAATTAAAAAAAGAAATCGAAACGACAGATGAAACTTGAATGAAAAACTTTATCATTTGATTAAAAGTTTTCGAACGTCACCGAACACGGTACTATTAGCTATTATTGCCAACCAATGCCGTGTCGCTCATTTCTGTCGTCGTAAATAATTTTACAACAAAGGTGTGTGTATTCATATGCAAATCCTATACAATTGGCTGACTGGTACCGCGTAATCTAAGATCGAACTTCTTTTAAATGTAATAAAAGCTCTTTGTTCGATGTACGTTGGAACATTAATTTCGTATTGCGAATACGTTCGGATAATTACACTTGCAACTGGCGGTTCGAATACATCGTGTTTAAATGTTTGTATAAAACCGTTGCGCGATGGCGCCAATATTATTTTGAATTGAAAACACATACATTAATGCGAATACTTTAATGTTTCAGAATTTTTCACATAAAAATATTCATGAATTTTATTATTAAAACATTATGTCCAAGTACAAGTACTTTTCACTGTTCTAGTTTCAATTCTTTGTTGTTAGAAAGATTGTTAGAAACATTTAGTATGTTGTATACTAAATGCTTATCCAAAACAAAATTGGAAATACTAAAGTTTTGATCAGATTTATAATCTTACTTTTTATTAGACTAAATGTCGTACAATTAGTTTCATTAGATCATTATTTCATCAAAATCCTTGATCAGATCGAGTATAACTA
Organism: Mysoria ambigua; assembly: GCA_018245875.1. Classification (NCBI taxonomy): domain Eukaryota; kingdom Metazoa; phylum Arthropoda; class Insecta; order Lepidoptera; family Hesperiidae; genus Mysoria; species Mysoria ambigua. Next base: position 18,812 of record DWEI01000087.1, on the reverse strand, counting down.
TGTCACAGAATGCAAAGCTGTATTTACGTCGGTATATACCTACGGGATGTACGAAATATCGAATATAACAAAACAAAATGAAAGGGGAGACGCATTGCAAAGATATCGGCGGGAAGGGTTGATTTTGATTGAATATCTGTTATTAAGGCCCACCCCACACACACACAGACATTAAATAATATACACATTTAGTTTATAAATATGCATGAGTTTTGTTAAAATTACTGCACCTCGGCTTTCACTGGGGTGGTGGCCAAGGCTAATGTGGAGTACGGGATTCTGAACCGGGGGAGTTCAATTTAAAGATGGGATGTTAAGGAGAATCAATAATGAATCTAGTATTAATAAGTCCTGTAGGATATTTATGATGATGAATACTATTATATGGGGAAACGTGTGTTGGAATTGTTAAAAAAGAGGTTTATTTTTTTAAATTTTTAATGATATATACCACAATTTAATAACAAAATCGACTATTACTTACATAATATAACTGCTATTAATGGAAAAGTTGGTTTTTAATCATTGCAATTCCATTAAAAAAATCAATGTCTGGCAACACTGAGTCACATCAGAAGGGTGCGGGTCGCTATACGTTTGATGCCAATCGAGTTCGGGTCAATCCGTTAGTTCGACCCTCATTAAAGTTGGGTCACGGCGAGAGGCCGCGAGCCGAATCACTACCAACTTACGTATTGTTTTATTATATCACATTGTTGGGAAGTAAAATAACCCACGCGATAATGGTGAAAGAAAACATCGCGAGATAAGTTTGACAGACACTGAATTTTTTCATAACCTTCTTATAAACACTCTTGGTGACCGTGTCATAGCTATGGATACTTAGGTTCTAAGTTTAATAATAGAAGGGTTGATTATGAATGATATCTGCTTTAATATGAAGCTAAACGATGGGGTTGTCTGATCGACGAAGACAATATGGATCGGTTGGTCGGAGCTAGTAACATCATAACCGTCTATCTCAGATTGGCAAAAGTTAAGATCGTTCTACTTCTTAACTATTAAGTGAATCTTAAGCACGTATGAACATATTTATCTCCCTATAATGTTTTTATGCAAAAGCGCACTTATGTGATATTGCAGAGAGGAGTATTTTAAGGAAGGAAGCAGACTACGCAACTCTTGGTGAGACTAAATCCATCGCATCAGATTTCGGTGAATGTATTTAATTATTGATCGCAACTAACTTTTACACGGGTAAACCGTAAGCTATGGAACCATTGGTACAACACGGAGCACCTGGATTTTTGCGAGACATTGCAATCGTCACGAAATACACATTTTTTAATTAAACTCAACTAGATATTGTGGTAATTAAAATATCGTTTGTAACGATAGAAAAAAGTTCAACTTATGCGATTCTCGGAAGCTCTCGATCGAAAGGAGTTTGATCATTGGAACGGGTGAAGGTCGAGTTAAAAATAATATCAATAATTTTAACTTTTCCAGTCGATATAATTAGATTGTGAAACTTCATTCCAATTATTCACACCAGCACCAGGTTTACTGAAATCGAAGTTTGTTTTATTGGAATTGAGGTTGCGTTAAACATACCGCAAACATTCACCTCGGTGAGCATGTACTGGTTGAAGTGTTTTTCAAAGTTTTTAGGCTTTACACAACCTTTCATGTTATCTCATGAAAATTTGCCAGGAGCTTCTTTATTACTTATTGATTTCATGCATTAATTCTTATAAATATTTTTAAATGTACTGCATCTATAGTTACGTAAGGGATAATGAAAGGGGAATTTTCATTTTTTTTTGTATTTTAGTGGTAAAACAGGAGTGATTGTTGAAATAGCCAGATAGCACAGTAATTAATGGTATGGTACTTCCGAGGATGTGAGGTTTCCGTCTCATTGTTGTCCCGACCTATTTATTTTTTGCGCGACAACTTTATTAATTTGCCTTGTTCCGGCGTCACGGCAGGGCTTTGGGCGACTACCGTTATCGTTGGTTCGGATATTTCTTTCATACAATGAATTTAAGTATAGTGGACTATTTAATATTTGTATTCTTTAAGACTATATCTTTTCTGTTTTTACTTTTTTATTTGTCATCATCATCAAGTCTTTCATCGTTCCTGTGTTGGATTCATGGATCTCCTTCACAATGAAAATGGTCTTTAAACAATTGCTAATTTTTGAAATTAGATGCGTTCGTACATCCCCACAGCCAAGCCCTTCGCTGCCAAGACGTTACATACAAACAAATGGGCGACGAGATTCAATAATCTATTTTCGTTTTGATTGACGCGAAGTGGAATCGAATTGGCAAGATGGCAGTACTGGGACGTCATTACGGCCTGTCGCAGTGAAACTGCTCGACTTCTGCTTAGAGACGGGCGCGGTACACGCACGGTTCGATGGACACAATATCGAAAATAAACAAAAACGATCGATCCTTATCACAATTTTTTTGTGCCTTATGCAAGTTTTCTAAATTTTTGAACCATTTATCTTTTATTTTCAAAACATTTAAAGCCAGATCCCGACAAAGACACTTTCAGTGATTATGTTGATGTGTTAATAAAGCAAACTGAATAAAGAGTGGCCTCAGAATTTGCACAAAACCATAATAATTTAACTTTTTCTTCGTGAAATATAAATCAAGCGTTTGTTATCAAAAGAGAGATAATCTGAAGGTGGGCAACGTAATAAAATATGTAGTACTTTGAAAATAGCCGTCCACGACACATTTGTCTACGGCGTTATTTATCTGTGCACAAGTGCAGATATCGGGCGGCAGTAACTCATCGATATGTCGTCTCGACTTCGATAAATCACGCCGCCCCTAGCACGCGGAGCGGACAGATGACATTCCGAATTACAATCATTTTAGTTGACGTCTTGCGCTGCCTTTACACTGTGCTGAATTCGTTCGGCTAAATTAATTAGACCGAATTCAGATAGTGGTGTTTATAGCAAAAAATGTGTGCCCGTACCGATTGGAAAACGTTAATTGTTCAACTAATAGTACAAGTACTGGAATCAGACGGTATTCATATATCGTCATGTACTGGGTTGGATATCCTTAAGAACATACCTATGGAAAAAATGACACGGATTATAATTGAAGATGATGTCATGTATCGGCGCATAGCATGTTTGAGACGTCCAATTTACTGTAATTCGGCGAGGAATTTAGTGCATTTACAGCAGGGGAACCATCGCTACCTGTGTTACTTAAGCACGGTTGGATTTTTTAAGACACGACATCGACACTAATCTGACAGCAAAGGGAATTTATAATCGCATTATCTGACAAAAATGGCATGTTATTAAGAAGAATACGTGTTAATACGCAATATAAAATAGCACACGTCTTGCAACTGAATCTCCATAAGATAGAAGATATTCAAATATTTTCCTAGTGGAAAATGATATGCACTGCACGTGTGCAAGATCAACGCTGCAGTTGTGCCAACCATGAAAAAGAAATCAAATTTTAAACGTATCCAGCCAGTACGTTCCAAATGAAAACAATCTTTCAAACGATTGGAATGAAAAGATGAAATAAAAAAAAAATCGTTAATTAAAAACCGTGTATGTCAAAGCTACTAAAACTCGGAATGGTTGTTTTTTTGGACCGATTCCAGGATTTTAACGAACTTTTTAGAGAAATGTGGGCACACGATTATGAATATTCGATATCGTGTTGCCCTCCGGATAATGTCTGGGAATATGTGAGTCACGAGCGACAGCGTGTTTTTTTAAAATAAATTTACGTAAAACTCATTGTGAAACACTAAAATTATACTTATTTAAACCAATTGTATACATAAGTATAAAATAGTATTCTGCTCAAAAATTGTATTTGCCAAATTGCTTTTGGTAGTGGGGAAAATTAATACTTTCCTTAATCAATGTATTTAATTTATTATTAAAATTTATTACATGTTGCCTGCTTAACACTTTGATTGTTTCAGAACGCAACAGTTTCATTTTGAAACTTAAGTGATATGTTCGAATTATAAATCCACAAATCCAGATCGGCTATGACACCGCCAAAAGTGTATCGCGGACAGATGACGTAAGAAGAACCCTTTTTAACTGGGTTGTTCACCTTGCACTGCGCAAAGGGTTAATTCTATACGAAGGGTTATTACAGGGCCCGACTGCGTGATTATGACTGTATATATACGATTCGTTTGAAGCATTGCGTGCCAGAAATGCTTTTGTTTTTATTTTCGGGTTAAAGCGGGATGCTTAGCGTTGTCTATGGGAACGCGTGGAATTGTCTATGGGGATGTTGTTTGAAATTTTAATCTAATAACTCGTTTACTCTGGGCATCTCTCTTTGCTTTATGGTTAGATATGGTTAATTATTGTATTATTAAAATATATTTATGATTTCTCTGTTAGGCTTAACTGTAATATAAGGGTCATTGTACACAGAATATTTTTACAAGATTTTATAAATATTTTGTGTATAATCAAGACATGATATGATGACAAGATATATACCAAATGTAAGCAATGTAACGATCTTTCTGTGATAACGAATGTGAAAGAATAATAATAGTTGTACTGTAATCACATTTAAAATTTAAACTTTTGTTTTGTCTCGTTCAATGGTAGAGCACGACGTGCTTGCGTGCCCTTGGGCGTAATTCTGGCTTATGTATTATTCAGTTATAATGTGCGAGCCGTGTACATATTCTAAGGGTGTAAGCTCCGGGGACCGAATTTGCGATGGGGCGTTCAAAAATCTCGATCGAACCCTATCGAACGTAATCTCCGCGTGTCAATACGCGCGCGCCGGGGCCAGCCAGTTTTAAAGACGTATTTTGTTACGCGACAGTGTTGCATTTTCGATATTTATTGGTCGTTTTAGGGTACGATTGGTCTAGCCGTTTGTATGCATATATATGTATATGGGTGAAATATACCCCCGTTGTTTTCGAACGGGTTAACATGTCGCTGGCTACTAGGTGTTCGTGAATTTTGTAATATTTTTCTTAAATATATCCCCTAGTAGGTAACACATGTTTACCTACTTTATATTTAAATTATGTCAATACTTAATACTATTTTAGTGGTACTGAACGCAATTGGACGTTATTTGAGACATGAAAAGCGTCGACGAAAACATTAAAAATAGTTGTTTTCTAATCTTAACAGTTAAATTTTTATGAAATTAAATTGTAGTTTTGAATGTGAGTGATTAGATTACCTGAGCGTTGCCCGTGTAAAACGGTACACTTTTACGGGAAGTTTGATCTGCATCTTAACAATCATAACTAAGGGCTCGTTTACATTATACGTACGTACTTAAACTTCTTACTGTATGAACACACATTTAAATGTTTCCTTGGGGTACAGTAATTTCTACTATAAACACACATTATTAGTGACAATGTATAAATATGAAAGTGTAACTATTTTAAGAGGTTACTTATAAGGACATGTTGGGAAGGAGACCGACCCGGAGACCTGTTATTAATTTATTACCTATGGTTCTAAGAATGAGAACGTTCGAGAAGCTTCGAGTGGTTTACACTTGGCCACATTCGTTCCGCGCGCTCATAAGATGTGTCACCGAAACACGAGACTATATAGAGTAAATCAGTAAATAATAGGGGGTGGACAGGCATCGATTGATCTGAAGGGCGATAGAAAGGGGTAGCTTAAAATATTGCAAGGGGTGGCGATAATATCAAACGTACATAAGTTAGTTCGGCCGACGTCCGACGTTCTTAACGATGGGCAGAGGGTGGTTTTTGCGTAATGTTAAATTTTGTGTTATTTTTGGTAGTTTTTAAGCGCGAGAGCATTCGAAGCATCGGGGGCGAATGTCTTCGGAAGGTAACGAGTTATTCTTGAGAAGCTTTTTTCTTTGTTATAAAGTGATGTGAATAGTTCATTAATTTATTTACTACACTACACAGCAAGTTCTATTTTAATCTTGTCGTTGAAATCGTAATATTGTTTTGTATAAAGAGTATTTCACGTAACAGAACTTTGCAACTTTGTAAGTAAATAAGCAAGTTTGTTACAAGTTAAAAACCACTTAGCGGGTGTGACTTATGTCAGCGGGTGGTCGTGTTTAAACGGATCGTTGAAAAAAATTCCCCAGCACGACACGCAGGCACTTGTGACGAACGAAACGATTGTAATTTCACACTTTCAAAAACGCAAATAATCTCAAACTTTCCCAGCGACTAGGTTCAAAATAGTGCCCCCCCCCCACCCGGTATCGCTGCAGCGTTAATAAATTTGAACAAAACGAAAACGAAAACCCAACGAAACAAAAAGCATTGCGAACGAGGCGCCTTATAATTCGGTTTATTATGGAAGCGCACGCGATTTAGGACGGACATATAGTAGACGTGGCAACGCCGACTGCGGGCGTGCTCGAGGCGACGGCGAAGTAGGGGGGAATGTATTAACTTGACTCCTCTATGTTTGCACAATTTATTTACACGAGTATACGTAAAAAGCAACATCGCGCCTGTGATCCCTGAAGAGGTCGCCAGGGGAGTGCAGTGAACGCGCCTGTTTCCATATGTTTACGTTCTATTGTGGCATGATCGTGAGCCCGTTGCCATACACCGGGAAGAATCACCGCGCCCAGCCAAATCTTACTTGGGAAATTTTAAGAAGGAATTCTAGTGAGAAATATTTGAAGTTAGCTGGGATTTGATCTCAACTAAGTCGACCTCGATGTTCCAGTGTTTGTATGTGCCCCGAAGGGTTAGGCAGGGACTGTGGTGCCCCACATTTCAACATTTATGTTATGCGTCCCAGGGAACGGAGGGTGCACTCACTCGACTTTCATGTTAGAAAAATCAAATAATACTTTACGCCACTCGGGATCGAACCCAAGTTCTATTTCTTGGAAGTCCAACTGGAACAACAAGGCAGCCATCAAATTTAAACGATGCTACTGTCACTGAAGTAGTAATTGATGTCAGTATCGTAAGAAACTATTTTCAAATTCATATTCAAGTGGCATTTATTCAAAATGCATTCCACAGAACACTTTTTGTACGTCAAATTGAAACCACCGTTTTGGAAAATGTCTCGGTATGGAGAAGCGGAAAAAGAAACTCCATAGATCTGCTTGTGCATATTTTAAATAAGTAATTATATTACAGTATCCACCACTTCCTTTGTATTATTAGCTGTTTTGTGCGAAATGATTCGTATGAAGTCCTAAATACCCTGGCACACTTTCATCCCTTCATTCTATAAAGGGCGCATTTGAAAAAAATATATCAAGTAGCATATTTTTCCGTTTAGCAATCAAACCTTTTCAGCTTTATACATGTGACAATTGCTATTAATATTTTGTATGTAAGTTAATCGATTACTTATTGATTTTAATTGATAGTAAAATAAACATAAATAAACTTAATACCTAACGTTCGATAACCAATAATCGGGATATGAATGCTTTATCATTCATTATAATTAGTTATTATATTATAATAACAAAGATGCGTCTTAAGATGGACCACGCGCGCTTATAAAAACTTTGTTTATTTACCCTTGGATTGAAGAATTCATTCTTGTGTAGAAACTTAATTTGGATTTTTATGTAGATACAGGATATGGAGGGAATACGGCATGTTTGTAAAAATAGAGATATTTCTCATTTGGTGCTGCCCACCCCGTGAAGGACTTGACGTGATGGTATGTTACATAATCATTATGATCTATGCCCTGTTCTTGCAGTGGTCGTTAGTGCCGTCGCCACAAGTAGCTGGAGGCGGCGGGCTAGCTCGTGGAGCGCTGGGGCGCGGCGTAAGCTCCTCGCGTGTCGGCTCGCGTGGCGCTTGACACGAGACCACGCGCCGCGGGTCTCGGTAATTAGCGATGTAATCTCACCGCCCGCTATCAGACCGGTGCCTGCATTTCGGCAACCCCGTTCATGCTTTATTTGCACAGAAACTCCCAATATCGTGGCAATAAAGAAAACTAATTTGGTGGCAACGCGATGTTCTGATTCGCAGCGCTTACGTTTAAACTGTTTAGTAGCGAATGTCAAATGATTTTCGATGTTTTTTGCGTTTGTGGCGTTCAACTATTCTCTATTTGAAAATTAAGTTTCCGGCTTGAGATCGAGCGCGTAGCCTCGTGGTGTATTTTTTCCTATTTTCCACCAACTGAAAAGTTCGTAATACGATTATAGTATTTATACTGTTTTGTTTTCGGTTTATTTCGAAATATTGCATTTCGTAGAGAGCGAACGTACCCTCGTGCTGAGTTCAACATAGAATAGCTATGATTTATTAAAAAAAGACGATCTCAAATCAGCCCTTCGTCGTGTAATATTATATATGAAAATTTAAGCCATCAATCCACCGTTACGAAAGTTGCGTTTGTATGCGAAATAAATATTAATGACTCATACACACACACGCACACACACGCGCACTTACCCTTTCAACCCTCATCTATACGAATTTTACTAATAAATGCGCGCAATTAATCATACGAATATGGGTACTGTTCGAATACGCGACAAAAACTATTCCATGCGTCGGCTGGTGGCGACGGTTAGCGCGGAAAAAACTTAGGTATACGAAAAGGTTTGAAACCGCTGGCTTTGATCACACTACATATACTTACATTTAAATATAAAAATTATAATGAGACAATACAGATACTTACATTTATATATAAAAAATATTATGAGAATACGTTATTAAGGTACTAAAAAACTTGAAATCCAGTGAGAATTTGAAGTCATTCCAAATTAAATTAACGGGCTATACAAAATTCGCAAATTTTCAACAGTCATCAAAAATCAATGAGCCGTCGTCGCATAGATAACACAAGACACGCGAAGACGCATAAATCATCCCACACGATGGTCTGACAATAGCCACCTCTATAAACACACCCCAACACGTTAATTAATTAAAATTATTAATGACAACGCGAAATAATGTGAAATCGATAAGCGAGAACATATAAAACGCAAAGCATAAAACACTCGAAACATAACGGGTTATTAATCGCGCTAAATACTATTTGTTTTTTCCGCCATGTTTTTTTTAATGGCGGGAATATGCAGATGTAGCATTACGTTTTCTTTTATTGACAGTTTATGGTTCGGAAAGTGGAATGACTGCGAGTGCGATTCGATACTCCGTGCGATGTTCAGCTTTTCAAGTGATTTCGCTCGAAATGACTGCTTTCATGAAAATCAATGCTTTAATAGCAGAGCTTGCTTTTTGCTATTTGTAATTTGATTCTTTTTATTCTTGACAGCGGAGCTTGATAGCGTAACGTTGAATGAATTTGGTAGTTATACACGTTTTTTTATGAATAATGTAATGACAATATATCGATTTTCTTTTTAGATGCGTATTTTTCAAGAGATTAGAGATATTCTGAGTAGTCTTGTTCGTAACTTTTACAATTACGCTTAGCTACTTTCTTAAAGGATTAGTTGTCTGTGAATAACAATTTTTTATCTCTGTACAAGTGACAGCCGATAAACAATTTAAAAATGGAGCCTTTTAATAGTCGCAAGATTCGAGGTAATGGTTTGACGTCAGATTATCCGAATTAATGACAGGAGTTTGAAACAATCAGAGATATTGACAAATTCGAGCCATTACTGGGAGGCGCTAAGCGGTTCGGTCGATTGTTTTCGTATCAACGATATTGTCAGTCGATTTGACAATTTAAATGGCGCGTTTATGGTTTCCCGCCATAATGGACGACTCATGATTACGTTGTGTTTTTAAATCGTATACTCTTATAGATCTTACACATATACTTACAGATCTTGCTATGGAAATACGTTTTTTACCCGCAATATACCTTCATTCAGAAACGCTTCTTTGTTGAGCTTACCTGTAAAAAATTAATCTTTTATTAATAAAACAAATACTCAACTTTTATCATGTATTCAAAAAGCATATGCATAATAAAACATCATTATTTTTCAAAAATAATTAACAATACTGTATTATTACTATCTTTTCCAATGACGTCATTACCAGCGGCCATATTTAAGCACTGCAAGGAGGTTTAACCATCTGGAAAGAGGAGGCAGGGGCCGGTGGGTATAGCATACAATCGAGATAGATAAATTAAGCCGTCTGTTTGTGTACTTAAAGGTATTACAACACAGTCAGTGCTTTATTTAATGGTGTTAATTATGAGAATAGCTGATGTTGAGTTTATTGGGTTCGTGGTAATTAGAAAATAACAACAACACACTTTATAATAATATAGACTAATAATAGGAAAATAAATACGAGCAGTAACAAATTGTTATTTGATTGGAGTCCTTATATTTCAATTCCAATTTGTATGCTAGGAATCCAGTAATTTGGTTAAGACGCACCCCGAAGCGATTGCAGCTTATTGAATAAAACCATCCGATTTGATTCAAAACTGAGCAGAACAAACGTCTGCCAGAGACATTATCGTTCAGAACAATTCGCAAAGTTTCTTTTACGACGTAGTGCTTTTGACAAGCATTCAATGAGTTACTCGTGGCTTAGTACAAATTAAAAACACATTCCTATGCTTAGGTATAGATAATAAATATCGATGATATTTCCTTACCTATCATTCGTTATATTTGTCTATGTGACGATATAATAAACGGGTCGAGCTTATTTTCGCTATGCGAGTGTGCGAAGGCGTGTTTTTGTTTCAGCACAAGATACGCGCCTCGAATGAGAAGCAATTACTAACGAGTCTCCGGTATCAAGGGTGAACACGACACATACAAATGTTGAAGAGTTTGCGCACATTGTTATAATAAATATAATTACGAACGTGTAGGTAACGGGCGATGTGGCTGGTTGCTTTGTTGAATAAAAAAAAACATTTTCTTATCATTATATATGGCTACTTAAATTTACAATTGTATGTTCGCAATAAAAATATCTTATATTATGAAAATCAGAGCACATGCCTTCAGGCGAGTTATGATTGCTCATTTCTAAAACGTCTCATATAAAATACATATTTTACTTTTATTTAATCAATTTGAAACGTAATATGTAAGGTACGAAGCAAAATTACACTCCAACCACTCAATAAAGACGACGTTCGAGAGCTCGAAAGCTGACATGTCGCTTCTTCATGTGAAGGGTCTCCAATAAGGGTTCGGAAGAAATTTATAAGTAGGCTCTAGCGCAAGTGAATTAATTGTATTATTGTACAGACACGCCGGATGAGGGATCGCGGAAGAATTATCAATTAGAGAAAGAAAATCGAGGGTGGTGGCAGGGTTGATGGTTTGTGTTTGTATATGCTTAAGGTACGTTTGTTGATGTGTTGTAATTTGAATGTGTGGTCTTTGATGGCTGGAGTGAATATTATTTTACTTTTGAGCTGGAGTAATTTAGAATTCGTGAGAATTACGAATTAAAGGTATCAGTTGGTAAAATAATCATTATCATTTGTCATCATCATTGGCCTATATTAAATCAACATCATATAATATATTAGACATATACGTGAAATAATACTGTATAAAAAATCAACATTCTTGAAAATCATCGTATGCAGTTGTTATCACTTCATATATATCATTAAGATGGCTCTTCGAATAGTCGTAAGAGTAATCCTTTATTTTGGTCTATTTACTTGTGTTTATTTACCCTCTGTGTATTCCGTGAGACACAAGGCGTGAAGATATTTATGTAAGTTTACACTATCTATTTTGGCCATCAGTTGAATTTACGTTAAAAATATTAAAGAAAAAAAATGAGGAAAAGAAAAGAAACCGTTGGTGATAACAAAACGGCGCACCGCAGCGCCGCCGCGAAACAAAACAGAGCGGATATAAAACGTATTAAAATTAAAAATAAAAACAGAAAGCATTTGGCAGTAAATCGTAAATCAGGCGTCCCTGCAGACGGGGTGGGGGTGTTTCGATTTTCCGCAACATTCGTCTTAGCCGGCTCGTCTTGTTTTCTCTTTAATTGTGTATCGGTTCGCCCCAACCTCCTCTCCTTATTGGTAAGAAGTACGCAACACTGAGATTTTGTTTCGTACAATTGAGGATTACGTGCGTGCTCGTGGACGTACCGAGAGACGGGGGATTGAGTTGTATTCTCGAGTTAACGCTTGAGTGTTGAATATACGCTAAATAATGAAAATAGCTACACGTGTTGTACAAGCGTTGCGAGTTTCAATTAATTGAATTGCTATCGTGCAATTTTTTTTATTGTGAATAATCTTTTCATGTAAATGAAGTAAAAAACTGCTATACATAACCATATTTATGTATGTTCATAATATATATGGAATAGGATCTTAACTATCCTAGCGCTCGAAGATTTTTGTAGAATATAATTCTTGAGACTGTCACTCATCAACAGAAAAAAGCAGGGCTATGTAGTTAAAAATAAAAAATATGATATTTCTTTTGTAAATCATTAGTACTTAACTGAATTGCACTTTAAGTGAAACATTATCTGTATAATTATGACATCGAATTACTAGGTCGCAAACGGGATAGGCAGAGAGTTGCGAGTACCGATTATTTCTATACTTACAGACACCGTGCGTTTATTTCACATGCATCAAAAATGCAACCTTACTTGTACACGTAACATTATGCCTGTAATCCTCGAAAAGGGAGGCAGAGGAGTGTAATACACTCCTACGTTTCACCAGTTACATTTTCGTCCTGAAATTGAATATGAGGTGAGCCTATTTTCATACCTGAACCGGGATTTGAACCCGGGACCTCTCAACCAGTAGTCGCGCTCGCAATCACTCGTCCATGGAGGTGTCAGTGATAGCTAAATATAAGTATTATTGTATGTTGTGCATGTAAATATTCATTCCTTTGATAGACAGTCTGCATCGCCAAGAACAATGTAAGATCATTAAATACAGCTTTAAAAAATTCGGACGGTTAATTTGTTCTGTAAATTTAAAACAAAACGAATTTAACCCCAGCCCCAATACCGAAAACAAAGTAGCCACTACAAAAGAAAATCTTCTTTTTTGCCCGCTACAATCTCATCTCTCGCTTTGGACTCGGTACATATGAAAACGATCCTAATTCCCTGTTCAAGAAGGGTGCGAATCGCAAATTGGCACCGCGGCCGGGAATAATTAATTTGCCACTTGTTTTTTGGTGGCAAAGCCTCAGGTGGCGAAAGTCTTAAATAAATAATCGAAGGTATTAAGTCCCCTCTCAATTATCGGAGGACCCGATACCTTTGTTCGCGACTAACGTTTTGTTTGGCCGGCGACGAAGTTCGCAACAAATGTTTGAACAATGTCTGTTTCTACGCAAATTACGCAAATGTTATTGGTAACGCAGGTAAGCGTTCAGTATTAGTGTCTCTCACTATATAGTGAGTACGTATATTAATTGCTTCTAGTTCTTATAACTCATAATAGTAAATAATCTCTTTTATTTTGTTACGTAAGAAATTAAATCAATTAATTTTCCCACTAAACAAGCGTGCCTTTCAGTCATAGTGCTATCGCAAGCCAATATGCCAATAAAGTACACCTTTCGCGTTCAACAGGTGACTAAAAACCGTTGTTAAAGTAAATTGCTTGCAGCGGAATCGAACCCATTATCCTCGGCGGGGCGTGACTGTCGTCGGCGGCTAGCACAAGAGCCGACAGAAATTATTGTAAATTGACTAACACTTGCTTCGTGGTTTCTTTTTAAGTTGCAAACAAGCGTGGACTTCGCTCGGTAATAAGCGACTTTGGCTCATGAAATTTTATTCAAAGTAGTATCTATAGCGCAAATAGCAAAACTAAAATGTTGTACATAATTGCACATTTTAAAATTTATGTGTTCAGTGTTTAAATTTTAAAAACTTAGGGTAGTACTATGCTATGACTAATTTTAAGACAGAAACAACCTGTACTTAGGCTTAGCTACCGATGCGTCAAAGGTAAAAGGATATTAAGCGTTGATATTAAGCAAGAACGTGCCAGACTGCTAATTTATCAAAATTTTATGGTTCAAATTAATACTACGCATTGTAGGTGTCAAACATTCAAAATGTGACTGACATTATATTAAGTATTTAAATATTTCTGATGTTGGATACGTTTCTTCTTTCAGAATCTTAAATTTTATTCATTCATTTTAAAAGTGATAAACTTGTAACATAATATTTATAAAATTGTCCTAATTTATTCAGCATTATTATAAAACAGTTCGAAACAACTAAAACAATATTGTATTGTATTTATTCATTAACCACCAAACTACGGAACCGAACCCAAAACAAAACATTACCATGCCGCCCGTTTTGCGACATTACCCAATTTACCTAATGTTCCTGCCGCGTGCGCTACACGAAAACCAACTCAAACGCGAATCAATAGAATTGATATTCAATTAGATTGAATCTACACTAGTATTGCAACGACGAAATGTCGTATCTCACAAAAAACTCCAAAGCGATTTCAACTTCAGCTACGAGTTGATAGAGCTTAATTTTGAATTGCACATCTCGCTGTAACAAACAGTTGTACATTGTAGTTCCTTAGGGATATAGTAGGTATCAATCTAATGCTTTGTCGTTAAATTAATGCCACAATTTATGACAACTGGAATTAACTGAACACTATATAGATCTCTTAACTTTAATAGATTGATGGACGTCATACATTTCGGATGGAATTAGTGTAGTTTCTGATCGATTTTGTTTGGTGTGATAAAATAATTAATAACTATACCGGAAGACATTTACCAACTGCAAAGAACTCGGGGCTTACTTTAGCTTCATGTTTGTATCTATAATAGGACTTTAAGTAGAGTAGTACGTCCACTTTCTTTGAGCTATAAATGTCAACACCAATGCTATATTATATAAGATCACAGGGTAAATATATTTATGTTAGCGGTACGTAAACACCTTTACTTTTATAAAACTAATATATATACACAAATATAATGTCGATTTCTTTTTGTTTCAGTAATATTTTTACGTTAATTAGTTGACAGTACAAAACAGTTACAAAATTGGGTCAAAACCCATAATAATTTGAATATTAATACTATACGACAACTTACTCGATCTAATTTAACACTAGTGCTAAGAATTAATTCGACAGAGCTTTTCTCTAGCTAATATATGACTACAAACATAGTTCTATGGTCTTTTGCAGACATTTAATATTATTTAAATCGTGTCATATTTTTTCACAAATAACACAATCACAATTTATCAATGTCACTAACCTCGAATTCGTCGATCGCTTCGGCGAAAAAAGCCAATTTTAGTTGTATGTATTTTGGTTTTTATCTTCGAACGGATGCTGGCTGGGTGCTGGCTTAGATACGAATATGAGGTACAACAATTCGTACGACCGAGTTGTGTAATCGTGTTTATCATATGTGCTGTCACCGCGAGTATGTATTACGCACGCTAAATAAGCTAATATCGATCGCTCGTTGCGTACGGCTTCTCAAAGTTTTTCAATTAATTGAATTAATAATTGCATAATGTTCATGTAATTCCTTTATAATAAAGTAGGGTTTTAAATCATAATATAATGATAATAATAAATGAATGATTTTAAAATAAAAAAATATTGATGAGTGAAGTTTGATTTTTCTTTGAGTATAAGAATGGAACAATCTAAAATGTCTTTAACATGAAATGCTTGCAACGTTCGCGTGGTTTAGCACATGTCGCAGTATGCTTTGATAATAACAAATACTACACGATAATATTCAAAAATACGAACTTTGAGAATATACGATTCCGCGTAGTGTTCGATTGATAAAAAAAATTGATATTTCGTACAAGAACAGTTAAATTTGACCTCTGTTCGATAAGAGGGCCGTTGACTTGCTCGCGGTATCGATCACTCTTTATGGATTACACGTGCCAATTGCGTCCAGAGCGAGAAAAATGTACAAACATGCGTGGCAATTATTTTATCTATCTATTACTGGCATGTGTAATTTCCTATGGTCTTGGGATTTATATGCCATGTGGAGACACAAGGATTATATGACACTATCCTCCAGTGGCGAAATGGTTTCTTGGAACAAAGAAACCTTAATATATATTCAGTTTATAAATTTAAAGTTTATTTTATATCTCATGTAGACCTGAACATTACATATGCGCTTTTGGCATCGTCTGATTATAAATTTTTGTTTTATTTATTAACATCGATACGATTATATATTTCATCTTACAGTGCAATAAAAGTTTCAATTGATTAAAACCATGTGGAACCTTTATCGTTTTATCCAATGTCGCGCGGTTGCAGACTGCGCATTAACGTTTATAACAGATTTTAAATGAGAGAATCCCGAATACAAAAATAGGTACCAAGTACTTATTCATCGTCATCATTATCAACTTGTCTCACTACACTGTTTGACACAGGTCTTCCGTGACAATTCTCACCGCAACCCTTCTGCCACGACCAGCTTCAGACTGTAGCTGAACACAAATCACACACCAACTTCATCAGTGACTGTAATAACACGACAAGAAGCTATTTATGCTAGTAATACAGAAACGATTTAACCGCTTTGACAGAGCAACATCTGAAGGATTACAGCAAATGATAACCTAAGCTGTTGCACAGACGAGCTGATTAATGCTGTCACGCTTTGAACACTGGAGATAATATTGTTATTATAGTACATGTTGCAATTTGGGACAAACTATATTCATAAATTCCTTTTACGCCTGGTAGTTTCAAAATAAAAGTACACGGCCAATTGAAGTTGGGAAAATCTGATATTTTATAAGGCACATAAAGATTTCACCACTGTTTTGGTAAAATTTGTTGCCAAACCTATAAACGTGTTAATTTTAGAAAGAAACTCATTTTTATTAGTGGTGCAATAAGAGGGTGGTTGCTATGTGTTGATATAGTTTAAGAAGAGCGATAACACCAACCGAATAAAACCAGGCTGAACTCGTCGGTATCGGCGTGAAGCTATCATTACAATAACAAAGGGCTGAATATTAAAATACGTTTGTTTCCGTGTCAAAAAATTAATATTAACGATATCTTCAACAATGAAGTGGAGACCAAAAAAAAGGGAATAATTTATGCGAGACATTTCTTTTGACGCCTTTGTTTCGTGCGGATATTCAATTTAATTGAATTATTTCAGTGGCGTATCGTTGGATGGGCGGTTTTTTTTTGTTTCGCTGCTAGTGATCTATGCAAATAAATGGAGGATGTTTGTGGGGTAGCTTTGAAATTCTTCAAACGTGCATATATTGAAGTAACGAGTAGAAAGTTAAATTAACGAGAAACCGATGTAGTTTATTATTTTTTCTGTTTAAATGCGTCTCAATCTTTACTGTTCTTGGCAGTTAAATATGCAAGTTTCTCAATCAGACCGGCTCAATAAATTATAACGAACCCTTGCCAATACTCAGATGATAAAAATTGGAAAGAGAGAGAGAACGTTTTCTGCAATTAAGTAAAATCCAAACTACATCAACCTCACAGCAAATAACTACGAAGCTGTGTAAATACTAAGTGTGAGAACTGGCCAACGTTGTTTTTTCTTTCTCATCGCGGCGAACGCAATTACCGATTAACGATTGCGACGGGCTGTCGATCAAAACAGCCATCGACCGAGCGTGTACAATCTGTGAACTTAAAAAGAAATAGATTATCTGTCAAATGTCAAAGAGGAATGCCGCGTATGCTCAATTGAGGGAATCGTTGCGTTAACTTCTTTATAATACTGAAACAATTATGGGGACGATTTTTTATTGTATAGCTAACAAAGTATTAAATAGCGTGTTTCTTATTGCAGTTCATCCCTATTGGAGCAGCGTAGAAAAGCATGCTCCAGTTCGTCTTGCTCCGTATCAAACAACTATATATGCATTAGCATGACACATTTTTACAACGACATTAATATTCATACATAGCAAGAATTGTATTTAATTAGATATTGCGATTTGCTAATGAATAGAACAAATGTAACATTCAATGTTCCTTATTTTACAAAAAATGCATACATTACTGATCACTTACAATGTTACAGCAATATTCATACGCAAAATATGATCAAAGCGTATCTTGTAGGCAAGCCCTTGTGAATGACCGCGTGTTGGTAAAAATGGGACATCGCAACCATATTCGCTATTAAAAATTCTGTATCAATAGATCTGTTCCGATTAGTGGCAGCTGGTCAACGTGACCTATACAAGCACACGAGTTCGACAATGTAACCGGATTTCTTCACGCAACTCTCATCTCTACCCGCCGTGGCATAAGACGTAGAGTTGCGGTAACAACTCGCATGGCCAATCGGTCACTTGTGTTGTAGCTTGTCAAATTCGATTGAATGGTATTTTATTAAGAACCGGTTAGAACCAGTTCGGACCCCACGACACGTGGTCAAATCTTTTGTCATTCAAAGCATTAGAGTTATCGCTAGTTTTGTCCCGCCGTGTATTATGTGATTTTTTTATACAATTATATGATTTATTTACTTCGGCAGCTGAGGAAGTAAAATCAGAACTATTATTGGAACCTAGATAAGTTTAAATTAAACCATCACAACTATTCAATACCCATCAATTTCGAATCCAATAGTTGCAATAAAACTTTCACGTGTCTTATCAAATGTACCTTCGTCATAAGTTAATCTATAATTTCCTTAATTTTGCCTGCCTCGTTTGTCGTTTGACTGCCTTGTTGGTCGTGTTGGTTGCAGGTGCGACTGTCGGGCGACATGGGGCCTATGTTCGATTTTCGGGTCAAACACTACAAAATTTTCTAAATTTGATTTTCTAGTAGTGATTCGGAATCCGGATAAGTGCCCGATGCATGGCAATAGGCTCACCACCTATTCCATAGTGGGACGTAAACATTAATAGTGAATCGT
>DWEI01000086.1:0-29772 GCA_018245875.1 Mysoria ambigua | reverse complement strand
GGAACTTTTTTCTAGAAATATAATATAAGAAATCCTCGTCTGTGTAAATTATTATCGATTTTGTCGTATACTCTATTAAAATGTAATTGATCAATAGTAAAATGCGTAACTTGTAATCACGACAAGGAAATTGAAATGTAAGTAGAAAACGTTTAAATCTTAAATTTAAGAAATAGTAGCATACAAGTTTCTTAGTTTCCTCGTTTCTTATTCTTAGTGAA
Organism: Mysoria ambigua; assembly: GCA_018245875.1. NCBI lineage: Eukaryota > Metazoa > Arthropoda > Insecta > Lepidoptera > Hesperiidae > Mysoria > Mysoria ambigua. Next base: position 29,551 of record DWEI01000086.1, on the reverse strand, counting down.
ATTTATTCAAATTTAATATGATCATTACATAGTTTATACGTTTATAATACATACTCGTACAAGTAGCTTTCGCAGAAAAACCTTAGCATTTCTGTACAAAAAAACCTACGAAAATGGAACGATTGTAATAATAAAGTATCAATTATATGACATGAAATTATATAATTGACGATAAAAATCGACAACTTTCACCGCCATTCAAGGTTAGAAACTTCTTAAAAGGGGCTTTAAGCTCGTGCCAATACCGAAAGAAGTTTAATTGGTTCCTCGAGCGAACTTGTGGAGTAATCCTCACTTCACCGTAGGCTCTTGTTGCCGCAAAAGCTTTTGTTCTGCAACTTTCAAATTGTTTGCACCATTGCTTTACAATACGAAGTAAATACTTTAGTCTTGGTGTAATACGAATGGTCCTTAATGTTGGAATACGTTAAAATGTTTCAGTCTGTTTAAGCGTCTTAGCGGCAGCATCTTGGGGTACTAGAAAGAAGTGTCTTAGATTTGTATGAAGTAACATTTCATCTATACTTGTTCACTTATGATCTGATAAAAGCAGTTATTGAGCGGTCTAAATATTTATAAAGTGGAATATATATAAGTGGATTATACTTTATGAAGAATTAAATAATAATCTTAATGACTTAAAGATACCTTTATATTTTGAGTAAATCATAATGTACGATGAAATAAAGAACTTAACCAATTCTCCGCTGTCTACCGCTTCGAAGATCATGGGCGTGATTTTACGTTTTTTTTAACCAACTTAATTACGATGCAAGCAATGTGTTACGTACGATTAATCGTCGTTTATGGCCAATCATATGTCATAGTGGAAAATCCTAGGAACTGGAAAATTTTATGTTATTACTTTTATGTCAAACTTGTCATTTACTCGTTTAGCCATCATTGTATCGACCTTCCTTTACAATTAGATAAATCGCTTGACGTGTCTGTTAGATGGCGTTAATGACCACAACTTTGAATAAAGCAATATCGGATACACACACACTTGCACACATGTAAGTAAATATATACATAATACTAACACAGTGTTGGCCCATCAGCCAATGCTACTATGCATAAAATTCCACCTTTGCATTGCTTATTATGGTGTATAATAAAAAATAAATTAATTAATTAACATATCAATAAATATCAACCGACCATTGCGGCGTTTATGATATGTTATCCTCAAATGAGTCTCCACAAAGGAAACGCGTCAGTGATCGACGTTATATTCCATGAAGCCAGTGCTACAATGTATAGCCAGTGCGACAATGTATACTTCGAAACGATAGCTTAACACGGCAGGAAAGACGGCAGAGGAGGCTGGGGAAATTGGATGCAACCTTTGGTTTCTGCGGCGGTGCCATCGAGGGACGGATACCAATAAAATTAAGCATTGCTTGACATGTATTGGTCGGTACAGATCTAGGGTTCGGGTTAGGATAGCAACCAGGGTTTGGGCTAGCGGGGTAGATGTTGACTGGGCAGATTTTTAATTCAGACTCGTTATTCTCAGGTAAATTAGGGCGTTGACAACGATTTTAAGAATTCACTGGCTCATTAACATTTCTCTTTGGTAGCCAGAAACATTCTTTGACTAAAGTGACAACCAATTTCGTGTTTCCCGCTACGTCAACAAGACGTGACGCTATTTATAGGAATGCTATGCGTGTACCCATGAACCAAGGGTTTCATTGTGAACGGCATAAGTATCCAGCACTTTATAAACATTGTAATTACATCATTTAAAGACTACGGTTCCTGTGCCCGCGTGTTCCGAGGCTAAACCACAATTCTCACGTGTAACTTGCCGTAGTTCCAGAGGTGTCCATTTGAGCTGCCCTTGTAGCCGACACATGAACAGGAATGAATCTCGCCTAACTGGAAAGTGGAATTGTACTCTACTGTGTTTCGACGCAGAATACAGCCTAATAATGGTTGTTGAATTAACCGATTTGTATTATGAAAATATCGAAAGTTTTCGGTGAGACTTAACGAGAGTACGTACAATTTTCTGATTACAATTATAACATTTTCAAGTTTTGGTTAATAATGTCTCTACTATGTCTCTGTACTTGATCAAAGTAAAAACTTTTTCAAAATCATATAAGTTATTTTGACATTTTGAAATATTTTCTTGGTTATAACATTTTCAGTAGTTCAACGTTACACAGTATAGGTACATATTTCATGTTCATTCGCAGATCATCCAAAAACCGTTCGTATACACAAAAAATCAACACTCGTGTCGTTTGTTGTATGAAAAACAATTATTTACGTAAAAATATTCGATCAGCACACATTCTGTTTGCTCAATTCATTGCGGACCACAGACAGATGGATTCGCAGTTTTCCTATTAGCGGCTTAACTGTTTGTTTTATGTTTTAGTGCCAACGAAACGTTATTGTTCTACGGTATATTTCCATTCAGTGTGCTCTGTGACGTAACAAGCCAGGTGATCTACATATAGTCACTAGATCCTAGTTCAGCGTTCGTCAATTTTTTTTTTATTTTATCTAGCCGGTTTCTCAGCTCCTTAATTTATTTATGTATTATACTTTGTAACAAAGATATTGAAGTTTCATGCGAGTTTCATTCTGTGTATACATAATATATATTTAAAACATATTGACCAAACACAGAAAAGAGGCAAATACATTATGCTGGACTCGATTTAATTGTACAAATTATAATCATCGTTATCATTCTGTCTAAGGTTATTGCTGAAAATAGGCTTTCAATGAGGGGTTTTTGAGCATAATTCCAATCTTTTTTGAAATGACAGAGCACGGCTTACGCCCTGCCTACTCTATTATTTATTGGTTACTGGTTGGTAGCCAGGGTATGTAACCGTGCCTAAGTCGGCGTGCTATACCGCGATCTCCCCGCGCTGAGTTGGCCGTCTCTTAAGACACCCTGGTTACTCAGCATGCGGATGGAGAATGTATTCTCGTCCCGCTCCATTACCGATCAAGTACATAAATTTATTTTGAGGAGTTTGAGTAACAATTTTGCCGAGTTTATTATCTTAAAATTTATGCTCGGAATAATTCTATTTTCAATCTTTATATTTTTTTTTAATAAATAACAGAAATATCGTGTTGTATGAAAAATGAGGAAGATGGGTACCTGTGTATCTATTTTCTGAATAAAAATAGTGATTCAAACTCGACAAATATCTTAAAATTTAAATGTCGAACGTCAGTCACGTGGAAAAGCAGTTCGGATCTGCGTCGTTATTTGTAATTTGAATTTCGAATTTCGATTAACTCGGAAAAGCTATTTATATGCGAGGAGCGTTTTAAAATTTGAATTTAGAACATTTCAAACCGTTGATAACGTAACTTTGGGGTATTGGAATAGAAATATTCGTATACGTTTTATTATACTGCAAGAAATGTTTTGTAACTTTTTATTTCGCTTGAACGAAGACTATGACAGAGTATTTAATAGGTAGATTCGTATTGAAAAAGGCAATACAATTTATATAGTCTTTATTTAACAATACATCTTATAAATCAAAATAGGTTGATCTGAAATATTTGAGAAATCACGTCTTAGTTCCTTGGCCTATTTAATCTTTAGCGCTCAGTTCGTTTCGCATACAAATGCAAATACACACAAGTTGGCGTGCACTACATGAAATACAGTAATTACAGTTTTACCCAAGAGAATTGCAGTTTTCTTAACGCTGAAGTTCTAAGTTTTAAGACAATTACAATTAGTCAGAAAAACAAAAAAATATAATGTGTTTTATCACTCATTAGTTACGCATGTAAAGAATGTTTTGACGTATACGCACGTGCTGTGGGCGTTACGTGTATGATTTAATTCGTAAATGTTTTTATCAATCTTGTTCGTAATGCGTAATGATTTTGATACAAAATAAAAATGCATATAATATTCGCATAAATTTCATTAACGTGCTGTCTCTCACGCCGTGTATTATGGTTATGGTCAAACAAATGTATATACCTACATCTTTTTACAATTGTGTCTATTTTGGCATACCACAAATGAGGAGTTATATGAGACAGTTATGATACTGATACCAAAATATGAACGGTAGATAAGTGACCCCAGGACATCACGCCGGTCGAACAAAATTTTGATTGTATGTGACTTTTGGAGCAAAGGTTTTGGGTTCGATTCCCGTCGGGAATAAATCCTTGTATGATGCTCGCAAGTGTTTATATATACATTTCACTGATATACTTCTTTCAGTGTACTGAACGATTAAAATAAATAGAATAAAAACCGTAAAATTTCAACAAGTCTCATCGATAGGTATGGAAAAAGTAAAATCTCATTCTATCTTTTACGTCAGCGGTAATTACATCCGATGGGGAAAACGCCTTTCCATCTGAATCTCCTGAAGCGTTGTGTCTTCCGTTTTAAAATCTGTGAAGGAAATTAAAAACTGAACCAACAACACTGTGACCTAGAATGATAATGATCAGTATACTTTGAATCTTGGACCATCCTTCGAACTGAAGGGATCCCGAGAGTCACTCTTTCGTGATAAACGGTTTCAGGATAACAGCTTCAGGAGTTGATTATTTTACATTGCTCCATAATGTTCAATGACGTGGACCTTTCGCTTCTGCATCTTATTCAACGCTTATTCGTGCACACACAAGTATAAATTTTCTGATAGAATTGCCACGCTGGCCGAGTCCCGGTTGGTAGACTTGTCACGGCTTAAAAAACACTTTCTTTCAATCTAAGGTGTGCAGGTTCCGTCGCGATGTTTTCTTTCATCGTTAAATCAGGTGATATGGAATCTTGCGACGCACATTTTGTGAGGAGATTCTTGGAGTGATAATAAATTTCTAACCGCTGAGCTGCTTACCATGTGATCAATTTGATCCAAACTGAAGTCTTAATCTTAATGCAATCAGAACAAATGGAATGACGTACTGCTTGCAGATTGTATCAATGTTTGAAGCCATAAGTTGTTTGTTACAATGTGTGTTACATAAAACAATGATTCATGCAAATGTAACAGCTGTTTAGATGGTCGTATTACGTATGAGGGTTAGTTATACGCCACATTTATTATGTTAAGAGGAGTACGGCTACTGGATTTTTCTAATATAGATTTCATAGTTATCGGTCGGATTCAGGATATGTGTCCGGTGTATATAGGCTCACCATCTATTCCATAGTGGGACGTAAAAGTAATTGACGATACTATATAGTGGATAGAATAATCAAAATTCAAACGTAACTGAATAAACATGGGAGCGTGCTACACACGTAAAGTAAATTATACCTGTAATCCCCGAGGAGGTAGACAGAGGAATGTAATAAATTCCCACGTTTTATCGCTTCCATTTTATGTTCCATTATGGAATTAGCAATAAGTCTGAGTCTATTGCCACACATCTGGTGCATATACAGACTCTGAGCCACCATCAGAATATTATAATCAGAAAAATCTGATAGTGCTCAACCACGCGATATGAACCCAAGACTTCCCGATCACTTATCGCGCTTGCTACCAACATGACCAGCAGCCAGTCAGTTTTTTTTGTGCATAGGGCTACCTTTATCATGTAAGGATATAAGAAATAGCCTACAACCTATTCTCAGGAATACGAAATATACACAAAAAAAATCATAAAAATCGGTGAAGCCGTTTAGGAGGATTTTTACCATTAAAACTATGACACGAGAACATTTTTATATCAAATGATGATGCAATGTCTTCGTAAATGTACGGATCAGTAGTAAAGCCTGGATGCAGGGAACATGTAATGCCGTTTAAGACATTTTTAACAATAAAATCTAGAACAGTGACGTAAATGGCGAGTTTTATACTGAGTGCACATTCACGTCTAAACTAGAGCGCCTTGCATGCAGTGGAGTAGGAATTATAAATATACACGATGTATGACCCATATCGGCTAAGTAGGACTTATATTCGTTCTGCGTACTTTGAACACGTGTGTGTATTTTGAGCCACTGTTTAAATTTAAACATATTATAGTTGCAGCGAGCACAAAATTTACAAGTGGAGTGACAACTTAGTGGTTTTAATTATAGCATCGCATTCCATGGGTTCGGTGTTCGGATCCCTTGAGAATCTGTGACTGTACATGTTTATAAACGTGTGTGTATGTGTGTTTGTATGTGTGGTTTTTATATTAAATATCCCTCATTACAACTTTCGATGTCTACAGAAGTGAGTGCTATGGTTTTATAAAATTACTTAATATGAGTTACAAATTCGTTTTCAGTTGTTACAAGTAGAATTCAGACGATTTTTCGTGATAGGATACGGAAGAAAGATAAGTGCCACTATGAAAGAAAGTTAATTTTGTGCATGCAGACCTTAAATGTTCTTGCTTAACTTTAAGCACTTAGGTTATGAAAGATGTATAGAATGAATTCCAGAGAGCTACGGATATGGTTATTCGTCTCTTGGTTACGTCTATTACCTGGAGACTAATTTTAAATCTACGTAAGTATATTAATGAGAACATTCAATGTACATTAGATGTAAGCTAGATCTAAGAACACTCGGAATTATGCGATTTATGTGGCGGTCTGGAGCATACAGTTCCACCCACGGTTTTCCAGATAGTAATCGCACATAAAACCCTACAGTCAGTACAGTCTAACAAAGCGTTGCTGACGCCTTCCGAAACGAATCCCTAGACAAGCGTCCCAACGGATAACACTGACTGACGCCGCCTGCTAATATTCTGTGTCATATCCATTGACGAATATATTAATATTATATTCGATATCTTGCCAATTTGTATTTAAATTAGGTAACGATATTATTGAGTAAGTCTTTGGTGGGAAGAATACTTTTCTAATAGGTCTCTATCTGAAGTAACCTCTTCAATTCGTTTGTCTCATATGTAAGTTCGGGAAGAAGATAGTTAAGAGAGTGAGCGAAACAGCATCTATTTCAAAATATTGTAGAATACCATAAGCAGTTTGGCTCTAGTAGCACTTACCATCGGATTATTTCACACGTGGATAACCGCCATGTCCCTATCATAGAGTATGCGCACGCGCCGTTGACAACACAGAACACAATATTGCTCTATATGTCAGTATTGCGCGGGACAGAGGCGAGCGCGGACGTGTTTTAGTTAAATAATAAAAATAGTCGCCTCATACTCCGGTTCGCATGCTCTCCATCGAACTAACGTCACTGTAGTTTAAATAATTTCGTAAATCTCATGAATAATTCAAAATGACCTTGACGTACGCGCAATGACGTCGAGTTTAGGAGCAATTGATATAAACGCAAAATAAATTGTTCGCAACGGTGTAATTTAAAAAATCTTCAGTGAACTAAAACCTGAGTGTCAACAAGAATACTGTGGAAGTCGAGGTCCATTTGGAAGAACGATAGAATAAATATGAAAATAAATATACATTTGTAACGTTAGACGCTGAGCAGTTAAATTCACTTCTGCTAGTTTTTACAACATTAAGACAATGGATTCAAATCATCCTGAAACTTCGACGCCATCTAGCGCAGAAGACACTCCGTCTCCATCGCCCGGCCCCGAAGCCATAAACAAGTTCAACTGGCTGAAACATGCTAAAACAGCGAGAAATAATCCATTCGTTAAACCACGACCATCGTTAACTAGAGAGAGTTCTACTGCGGAACTATTTTCCAGAGAAAACTCTAGTCCGGACTTTTTTCAGAACTCTAGATTAAATTTGTTCGACACAGCCCCAAAACCTGAAGGGACGTCCACTTTTAGTAAGGTAGGAACAGAATTAATATCTCCTTTCAAAAATATGCAATTAAAAATGTGCAAAACACAGTAAAACCGACGATAATTTATCAATATCAGTATGAAGATGTGTTTAAGGATTTTTGACTATAGGTGCATTACTTTTAATGAAATAAAATTATAGATCTAATAATAATTACAAAATGTGACTTATTATATTTTTATGAACCATTTCGGATTTTTTCGAAAACATTGCGATTTTAATTAGGTTCATGTGTATACTTCTGTATACAGAATTGTCATTGACATTAAGCGAGGTTAACACTGGCTGAATTACAATGTCAAAAGCCAAACTGGTCAAGCCAAAGTGTAAGGAACTTGACCGCGAGGTCTAACATCATCGTGTCCAATTACATGACATCGTCATCATCAGGCGATGATGTTGGTAATATTAAACCGTCTATCGCAGTCCACAATTACAGGCGTGATGTTACGTTTATACGTTATATATGTAGATTCATTTGCATATTGTGTTTGCGTTTATGGCGAGCTTGATCTGTGTACGATGAAAAACGAGGGCTGGATAATGTGAGGACGTATATTAAAGCCGGCGAAGCATGAACAATGGCATTGCAACTAGACCAGCCATGACCCTGGGCTGACCGGTAGAGCATGCCATCAGGCATTAAGTACGCCCTTCGTAACCTAAGTATAGGTAAACAATAAAATAAAAAAAACGTAACATCACGTGTTTAATCCCCGAAGAGGTAGACAGAGGAGTGCGGAACACTGCCACATTTCAACAGTTAGTTTACGTCCCTCTATGGAATAGGTGGTGAGCCTGTAGACAAAAAATAAATAGACATTTTTCTTACATCGCCCCTACTTAAATCTCATGTGTACACATGCTGCTTTATTTTAATGTTTAATATTGTTCACTACTATTGGACTGAGGGTCGTGGTGAGAATAATTGGTAGGTCTGAGAAGAACACTCGAACTGAAATATTATCATTTATCTGTGCGGTTAAAATGTGTTTAATGAAATAAATAAATGTTTGTTAAATGTGCACATAATTTGTCAAAGTTATCGCATAAATTAAACCGCGGGCGGAAATAATGTTCAGCGTCTCGCACGGTCTTACTATTTATTATAATTAGGGTATATTCGTATCGCGTTCGTATTTCAAATGAAATATTCGTTCGTATTTTAAAATGTGAATCACGAACTTGGACTAAAGTGTTTCAGTTTATATATAGTATTGTACAGGATATTGTACAGGATAGTTTATATATAGTATTGTACTGGAGAAAATTTTCTTCTGTGGTTTTCAGAGTCTTTTGATCAAACATAAATCTCAAATTTATGTGTAAGGTACATTAAGACCATATGTATACATACATATGGTCTTATATGTATATATACATAACTATAGTAAAATATTTTTGCTAGGACTAAAATGATATGTACACGTTCTAAAGAATAAATTACATTTTTGTTTACACAGAAAATATCACACTAAAAGAGCATTTAAAATTTAAGCCAAAATATAAGGTTTTACAATTGCAATAGAATTGTCTGAGGTGAAGTACTATACAGTGATAATCCACTCATATAGAATTCAGCCTCCCGCTCCGGGGGTTCTAGGTGAAATCCTAACGCACACCTCTTTACAAAAAGGTGCTTTTTAATGTTAAGCTTCCCTTATTATCATTTATAGAAAACATCTTGTGGAAACATTTATATACTTTACAATCTTGCATACCTTACAATGTTGTATTACATTTGCTAAACCGTGTGATGTTTTTGAACATGACGAAGGAGTCGATGGTTGTAAAACGAATCACGCTAGTCATATTAGCATAATCGATTATAGCTTAAGGCCCAATGCTGGTCAAAAACAGAATTCGTTACCAAGATGTTGCGTCTGGTTCTTCTCAATACCGAGATAGAAATAGACGTCGCTGAGTATTTTCGTAACATTTTCGTTCAACGCATCATTCGATATTTACATTATACCAAAATTGACTTTTATGAATTTAATATGTACATGAAGTATTATAAATACGAGTATATTCACAATTAGAAAAGAATTAAGTTCATTAATTAGAAACATTAAAATTGTGAAAAATTTACAATTTAATGAATGGCGCCGATAATTTGTAGATGATCTTGTTGTTTATCCCAGACACGAAGTAATTTCTAAAGTTTCTGACATTGACGTTGCTGCCAGGAAACTAATAATAGTACCTTTTGTTGGGAATGAGTGTGAATTTGTTGAATTAAACTGATCAAATGACATGTCGAATGTTAATTTATCTTTACCCGATTGGATTGGTCAATGACATTTGTTATATAGACATATGTTGTTAACACTCAACAAACAATTTTATGAGGAAATCGAGGTTTTTTGTGCAAATTAAATTAATACATTCCGTGTTACATTTATACATTCTTTCCTCGATGATGTTAAACGATCTAAATGAATAAAAATTATTTTAAAACTTGACCCCGTACCTTTCTATTCAGCAACTATCCCAATTGTGAGGAAGTCAGGAAGTTAAGCATACGTAGAAGCTTTTTTGGACATTTGATCTACGCCACTGACCGACGTCACAACCGTTGGGAAACCAGAGCGGTAGAACAAAAGAGCAACATTTTTGGTTTTTGATCTGCTTCGTTTCATTAAGTATATTCACATCTAGTAAACCTGACGAAGTATCCTGACGAGCAATAACCCGTTTTTTTCTTACCTTACCTAATTTCTGTTAAACTCATATCGGCTAAAACAACAAAGCGTGTATTTATACAAGGACCATACAAACACACTGGTCAATATCTAATAATTAGCCATACGAATTCCCCATCTGTTACACAGTGTGTTATTAGAATCTACGCACGTGATCTCACTTCTCTATCGACTTATTTCGCTACGCAGTTTATCTCATGCACTTCAATGTGCCCACAGTTGGTTAAATTTAGAAGTTTTATGACTGGACTTTGTCTGTTACATATTGATCGCCTTTGTTACAAAGACCATCCGGTACACTCTCAATATCATTTGCGCACCTATTAATTTGCGCAAAGTATTCATTCAAAGTGATGGTTATATTAAGAATTGAATGATCAAACTAGTTGAATTGCTCACAGATTCTGCTTGTTGATCCGTTTGATTAATGAACGAATTCTCTATTAACGTTTTTTACTGAATTCTTCAAATTCGAATATAATTCAAATGACTAGTGCTAAACCCTACCAATCATATTATTGAATGCCGCTGATATTTAAGCAGAAGAATTCTTGTGCGTTATTACGGAGTTTACCTTTTTTATGAATCTTTCATATTATGCCTACAGTATCTGCCTTTTAGTTAGCCACGATATTATCCAAAACCAAACAATGCGGAGGAACCTGATTAGTTTCCAAATGAGCTCACACCATGACGTAATCTGCCCTGATAAACAATTGGACTTATTCACGTAACAATAGATTATAAACAATAAATTGTACGCCCTACTGAGGGTTGTCTGATATGGTTATGTCATATAACAATTATTTTCCTGTTAGTGACGTGTTAGTTGTCGTTTGTTACGTCATGCATTCGTCCAATTGTGACGCAATTTGTATCGGAACAATTAACAAACTTGTGTTCATCCAGATATGTTTTGTAGAGTTGGGTGATACGATTTTACACTTGCGTTCGATATTATCTTGGTGAATCGTTAATTACGCAGGCAACGTAAAGATGTTCCAATTGTAACCATGGGTTAGCAAAAGAATGATAGACGGATTCTAATCAAATCAATAGATGTTTTGACAACAGAGACTTTCATAAGTGTTATGAAATTGCTTTCGTCGCATTGTACTTCGTTTATCCTAGATTAATTTCGTGTATTATATTATTTACCATAGTTATAATGTTACATGTGAGTGGTATTTCTAGAATTTTCTATGCTATTTGTATGCTTTTGTTATACAGTAAAATCCATCCAAAAGTATCCGACCTTTAATTGGAAACATCGAGTAATTATGAACTTTATTTAGTTCCCTTCGACGGTAGCTCTACACCATTAAAACGGAGGCCTTGGCACACTATTACCATAAAGCTTCATATCATATTAATAATGAATAATTTCGTCATTTCCTCGCACAATGTTCGAGTCCGATTTTAAATCTATTTACGCACTTCCGATTCCACTTGTTTCGCGCCAGGATCTACAATTGAGCGATGCGTAGACCACGCATAGATGGCACAGGTTAGACATCGAGTAGAGCGTCAAGGTACATATGTATGTGTTCACGTTTATATTTATATCTATTACCGCTAGTGCCTAAGTCGAATCCCTAAGTTTTCAGGTTTTGTTTTAACCTTATCAAGACTGTTCTTTTTTATTCAAATAAAATCTTCAGTGTACCGGAAATCGCTAGTAGAAAAGACATATCAAACGTATCTGCTATGTAATGTAGGTACAATTTCCGAACATTTTTTTCTATTTCATACTGATATAGAAAACCTTAGCAATTTTCATGAACATATTTCCATGAGCGAATTCAATTCTAACTCATGGAATTGTGAAAGGCAGCTGTTTTAATGTTATAAGCTTTCAGAAAGTATGTTGACTTACGTAACTTCATTTGTTTACATTTTGTGTTTAAAAAAAATCATAAGTTGTTATTGGCTCGAAATTTTGTTTATCGTTTTTCGTAAATAATCAGCGTGAAACGTTATGATAATTGGGATTTCACGTAAAAGTTCGGTGTAGATATTTTTCGCGTTGGAATCTTTATGGAATGGTACAATCTTTAATTATTTATCCCTTATTATATTGTAATATAGATTTCAATAAATACAATATAAATATCTGTGGTTCTTGAATATGGATCGCAACTGTTTTCATAATAAACCTCATTATAATCGGTCTAGCAATTAAGATGTGCAAACGTAATCACAACAGACGAATTGTAGACAGAGTAACAGACTAATTGCGTGAATTTTACATTTAAAACATTTAAATGCGATATATGAGGAAAAATATATTAAAACACATTTTAGATATTGCTGTACGGAAAAAATGATTATGACGTCACCTAACAACAGTCTCTTATCTCAGTCAAATTTAATTTCAGTTTATCAGTTACAGTGTTATAATGTTTCTTAGAATCTCACTATGTACCAATATAAACCAGATTAATTATAAAAACACAAAAGTGTTTGTCTGTTTATTCTGTGGAACTCTCAAATCCTTATCTCCGTTCAGTTCAAGTGGGAATGGAGCGAGTTGACGACAGTAGTTCAATTGATAAGATTAATTGTATCCTATTCGAAACTTAAGCAAATAGATTTTTGTAACCGGCTCGTTCGCGTCGCTTAACTTTTGTTTACGTTAAGGAAACCGTTCTGATAAAGTGGTATTTGCCGATACATAAATCGTAGGGAAAGATAAGACTGGAATTTTCAGTTAGCGGTTTTTGAATACACACAATAACATCTATGCTTGCAAGGGCCCTATTGTCGTGGAGAGCTCAGTCAGTAACTGTAAATCATATGTGACGTGATGTACACACCTCTAATTGGTGAAGGGGTAGGCAAATTGCAATACACTCCCACGTTTCGCCAGTTCCTTTGCCGACCCTCATTGGAATAGGGGCTGTGCCTCTTGCGATACACCTGCCTAATGTTCTAACTGCTTACCATGTTGCGTGGAGCACGTGCCCTTAGCAAATGTTGTTTGTGTACGGTGAGTGTTTTGGGACAAGTGAAACGAACGAAGTTCTAAGCAAGACTGTATTTATTATATGAAATAATCGATTATACATATGGAACAATATGGGTCAGACATAAATACTTACACTACTATAATTGTTGCCAACGGACACATATTTTATATCTGTACTTTCTGTTGATGAGAGTTATTGCTTAAAATGACGTCACGCTGCTTTGTCCCGAAAGGTTAAGCAGACGAGTGTACACTTTTACGATTAACCATTTTAATTTGCACGTTCCACCCAAAATAGGGGTGAGCTTTTCTATATATAATATTTTCTATATATTGACATACACCGGACACAAATCTCACTCCTCTGCCTAACTCTTCAGATATTACAGGCGTAATGTAACTAGGCAGTAGTACAGTAGTAATGTGCAGTAAAGAAATACAAAATTAATGCGAATTTCACCAAAACTGTGGTACTAATTTGTGTTATACATTTTAATAGGTACTCTATGTTGCTGTTTAATAAGAAGTTGGCTCCAATCCAATTAGACGTTATTCAATTTGGATCGGACGATGTTACGGACTGGGCTATTTATATTAAATACTCATTTGAACATATACGTACTCAATGATATTAAATACAAATTAAGCATAATTATAAAGTGCATCATCTACTAAATATAGTGTATCTACAGAATATTTCTAATTTAGATTTTCTAGTAGCGGCTCGGAGTCTGGGTGTGTACCTCATGCATAGCAATAGGCTCACCACTTATTCCATAGTGGGACGTAAACGTGACCGGTGACGTGGAAGTGTTGTGCTTTCCTCTGTCTACATCTTCGGGGATTTCAGGCGTGATACTACGTTTTTATAAAGTACATTTCGTTGCAACTGACACGTAAATATATTTTCGATAACACAAAAGATTGTTTCATGTTTTAAGCAACGATGTCATTAATTTCAGCAACACTACTGTCATTTAGAAATAATGTACATAATTATCCTTTAGAAATAATAAATTATGATTTTTTTATACGATGTTTAATATTTAAAAAATATAATTGAAATATTTAAGAGTGTTTAATAAATATTCAGTTGAAAACTACAGAGGCATAATGTTCGGTAACCATATCTTATATTTGCGGAAACATATTCAGCAATTATAACTTTAAAAAGTTATTTGTAAATTGAAGTTTTTACGAAAATCTTGATGGGATCAGCACTTAATTCTTTATAATTAATATATGTGCAGACTACCAAGTCGTACATAGCTAGCGTAGTACATAACAATTTTAAAACTTATCAATTCGAAAGAATATATGAGATACTCGAGTTACCCATTATCAGAAGACAACACACAGTTGGAGAAGTTCGAAATGAGAAGAATCGCTAAAATTTAGTCAGCTGAAGTAGCAGGGACATTTTCCGAAGCATATTTTCCGAAGAATCGACAGTCGGTTGGGCGGAGTGAAAAAAATAAAAAATCATCCAAACCAAAATACAAAGGTGATTGACGAATATGTTATGTTTATACAATCAGGTTAAAATAGGATTCTATTTAATTTTTTGTGTCAGTACAAAAATAAAACAAGGTTCGTTTAAAAAATAAAACTGAAGTAGTTCGCTATAACAAACCTTGGACAGATATTGTTCAGTGAAATGGCAACACTGATACGTCCCGCTATTTTATGTTTATGAAAAATGTAGGCATGTGAATAAACACCGTTACCACAATTTTCTTGTATGTCTACAACATGTTATAATTTTAAATTTCTTTTTTTCGCCAGCTAATTATCATTAAGACGAGTACTTGATTATCACTAAATAACATTTATAAATTCGCAATTATAAAATTAATTTAATTTTTCTACAATGTGTACAATTTTTACGAAAATAATTTTAGCGTTGATCGTACGATATCCATTGCGGAAAATGGCTCTTAAATATTCTCTGTATTCGAAATTCAAATATCTCAAAGAAAGGTACGTGTAATACATTATATAGATATTCTATATATGTAGAATATCTTACAACGCACTCGACTTATTACAACGTTACAACAAACTGAATGTATTACAACACATTGAAAATGAATTTTAATTTTATCTACGTGTATGTTTGTTCCACATTTAGATCCTGGAGCGACCTTCATCTATAATTTTTACACATTTACGTCAATGAAGCGGAATCGGATATCGAAGCGGAAGGGTTATCTTTATGTTAAATTTTGTGTTCAACCTCAACATAAATATAAAAGTGTTAGAGCATAACAACATAGAAACGTCGAAAAAAAAATTTGCTAGTAAAATTGTTGCGTGTGTATATAAAATATACACACATTAAACCTACCTAAATTCGAAAGTTTTTCAAACGCAAGTTTTGTAGGTACCATCAATATAAATAATATTAAATAAGATAACGGACTCAATAATCTAAGGAAAATGCGTATAGAGGACGATATTAAGTCTATCGATTTATCTACGAAATTCAATATGATATAATTAAAATATTTGTCTTCGTATAGCCTTAGGTCGGGATATAAAGTTACAAAAAGATTTGAAGAAAGTCTTTCACTTAAAATAGGCTGTACTCAGTATCACCTCTGTCTCTTTCTCGAATATCTTCGGTTTTAGTTTAAAATCCATAAACATTGAGAATAGACTTAGAGGAGGCAATTTGTTTAAGTTACGTTAAACAAATTGCCTCCTCTAAGTCTATTCTCAATGAACGGTGAGGCGAGACTACCGCGCGTACATATTCCATCTTGTGAATGGTCGCACCTCGCGGCTCCATGCGGTACCACGTGGTCATGTACTTTTTGCTGTGGCAAAATGTCATATTTACAAATTTGATGATGTTGACATACATGTATATTAATTGGCAGATAAAAGGTCGCATAGCCCTACCAACACCTCAAGGGTGGTGTGGATAAATAATTTAAAACTTAAGAAGCGCTGACCTATAGAGAACCAATCGATTAATTTTCATTTCAGCCAAAAATGCTTACGTCTAAACTTTTTTTCAATCCTAGACAAATCAAATTATGTAAACTGAAGTGTTTACGTAGTTATATGTTATTATTCTTATACTATACGGTAACATTACTCATAACAAAGTACCTACAATACTTTACTACACTCCTTTGCCCCTACCGCTTCGCAGATTACAAACGTGATGTCACTTTCATGTTTTATTTTTCATTATAATTTTTTTATAAATCCATTATAAAAATGTATTTTAAAAAATGTATGATCAAATATATATATTAAAACTTACAATGAAAAAACATTAGAAGTTTTACAAAACCGTTATTGCAAAATTATTTAAAGAAATGTATCAACAAAAATATTTATGAAAACGTTATCATATTCCTTTGAACTGTAAACATGGATTTTTGCGTTCAATCTCATTCGGAATTAGTCTTTATCTAAATCAGTCGCAGTTGTGTCGATATCCCTCAGAGATACTCAACTCAATTTAACTCGATCATCGTGTGCCTTAGAGTGCCAAAAACGGAAATAAGCCAAATTCACAAAGGCCAAACGCCTTCATGATTCACAAATGTACTTAGCAAAGGTGCTCTTACGTTCGCCTCTTTAGAATTTTGACAAGTGTGGATAGCAAATAGGTCTCTAAACAGACCATGAGATATTATGTACATCCGTCATCACCATCTTGAACCGGTGTAAGCCAACTCCCATAAACATACCTTGAGGGTTAGTTGCCCATAATCCAAACGTGCTTGTACCTTGCTCTGAACCTATTTTGTGTTGCAATCTTTAATAAAATGTAAATGATTCGTTCACATGTTAAATCACGGCTATTAGTTACGGTCGTGGCATTTTCATTCGTTAAGTACGCTTCTGCTGAACAATTTCTTTAATTACGTAATGCTTAATATTTTTTGTAATTATTAATTTTTGTAATTATTATGTCAAACTGACCGTGTCTAAAGAAAACTAAATAAAATGTTTCGGAGATATAATTGAATATAATCTTAATTATATCGTTTTGAAATTTTCGTCTGTGAAAATAGCCGCTTAAAGGCATTGTCCGTAATTGGAAACCTTAATTGATAAGACAAGATCAAATGATATCGAAGATTAATCGTAAATGCAACAATTATCCTGAATCCTAAATTGGCATGACGCACTGGTAACCGTTTCGGAACATGTTTCATGTTTTTGTTGCTCCGTATATGCTATGAGTGGACAAAGCGCTGATCATCCTTAAGAGTTTGATCATTATCTTTTTGACTAGAATAGACAATAACGAAAATAACCGCATTGGTGTTAGGTCCCTCCAAGTAAACACGTAATTTATTGATACTTCCACCACATTGGTACCAGTAATGCGCTGGTACCAATTTTAATGGAACCATCAAGAATCATTTGTAATATGTTAGCAGGTATTACACATAACAGTTTTTTAATGGCATTTTAATTACCAAGTGCACGTCCCACTCTTCATGTAATCTTGACAAACATCTAAATCCTTAACTTTGGAAAGTTTTTCGGAACACTGATTGGCAATTATCTGGTCTATCAATGCCGATTTATCATAACGTGGACTTAAATAAACATTCACCCCGATGAAAACATACCTACTGCAGTCCATACTGCAGTTACAAAAGGCTGATCGTTAGTATCTACGACGGCGCGTGACGTTATTTTCTGTTGCTGTAATGGTGTTTTATGTTGTTATTATGACGTCTTCAGTTTTCATACAATACACTGCATATTTCAACACGACATAAATGCATGGCTGCCATTTTGTAGCGATCTGTTATCCTGGTGTAAATGTAATTGTGATTAATGTGTTATTGATATCTCAACTGTTTATGCAATTTTAGTTTTTGCAGCAAACTTGGTAATACGTGAAACCACTGAAGTTACAAAATATTGCATTTGCAACGAAAACATTTGACCATTTAAACGTACAACGCGAATGGTATATAATACGTGTGATTTATAGATTATAATTATAGGAAGACCGTGTTTTTCAATCTTTACTTATAAAGCTAAATAAAAAAATCATCTTTTGTTCCTGTGTTGAGAATTCGGAGTAAAAGGTGAAAATGACAAAACGCACGTTACAGAAAACAAATATTTGCTCGAGAAATTGGTTATTACACCAATTCTGTACAATAACGCAAATATAACGGTTTATATTTTGAAATTCCTAGCTAGAAATTGTAAGTGAACGCGATAGTCATTGGAATAATGGACTTGATTACAGAAGAGAAAAATATTTTACCTTTTCATAATAACAATAACAACACTTTCATAAAGACAGCTAATTGTATTGTATTATAGAATATGTAAATTTTCAATGATATTAATGCATGCGTATTCAAAAATATTTTAATTCTATACGGTAGCACTGACCCTCTAAGATCTTTGCTCATAACATGCTGATGATTTGAACTCCAGATAAGAAATAAATTTTGAAAAGATTGTGTTACCTGTTACCATTAGTGTTAGTCATACAATATATGAGACATCTTCCCTCCATCAATGTAGTTAAAACATTGCATACGGAATTTGCTATACCCGATTGTCATAAATTTTAATATATGCATCGAAAAACAGAATTTTGTTGATGAAAATTAGTTAATCAAACAAAATGTTATAAGGTTTAAAAATATATTCTTAAATCATGATTATAAAACACCATAAAATATTCTCACTTGTAGTCGTAGACAGTTTATTGCGTAGAATATATTTGAGCCATAATCTAGGTAAATACATTTTAAGTTTATAAATTATCCGTATTTCTTCTTTTCAGGGTGTTTCTCTTATAGGATGGCATCAGCGGACAAAGCTGGAGCGAATACTTGTGGTGACTTGTGGAATACTCATATTGGCAGTTCTGGTAACAATATCCTTGCTTCTGGCTATGCGAGGACCTACCTACTTGCCAGTACCGCCATGCTACAAACCCGATGTTAAAGGTGAAGTTTTTAAACCCACAATTTTTATTCAATTTCTTAATACTACAATGTTATGAAGATTTTAATGGCATATAAGCGATAGCTTCTAGGACGAAGATAGTTGAGGAATTACTGGTCTTGAATTTGGTGATTACCTTTGTTTGGCCTCGAGGAAACCATTCAAAAGATACCCCGGTATCCTAAATTTTTACCATACCAAAAAGGCCATAATATCTATCTCCATCTCCAGAATCTGCAACGAAACGCATTCGTGCCCTCTCAATGCGCCGCCCCTACGGCCTCTACGCCAAGGAGATTCAATGCCTCATCCAGCGTCTTCCGATTTTTACGACGATATGCGGCCGCACATGACGTCATGCTTCCCGCAATCACTCACTGAACGATCCGCACGCCCGCTCTAGGGCACTGCGACCTCGGAAGCTCAGATCCTATGAAATTTTAAACTTAACTTATCAGTGTAGTTTTCGAGCATCTTTGAGTTGGAAAACAAAATTTCCTTCTGTTCAAATAGCAATTATAATCAATCATTTAATTCATTAAGTCATTAGCAATTATAATTAAGTGCCCCACATGTAATTTTGTAGATTTTATAAAAGTTATTAGCGATGAACTACATTGGAATAGACGTCATTCAAGGTGCTATATTTGCGTAGCGTCTAAAGTGAGAAAACGTGAAGCTCAATAGACAACACTGTTTATCGTTCTTGATAAGATTAGGGCCTGGTTTACGTGCCCTTTGCAATATGAGGATGTGTATTTAATTTTCACGTGCGATTTTATCCGAAGGGTTAATTGCATCCGATGTCGCTTATCACCAATTTTATTAAACAAACGTAGTCAGGATAAAAGATACTTTTACTCTTTAGTAGTGTCCAAAATGTATCTTTTCAATACAATTCACGAGCTCTCTGCCCTTCAGCATAGGTCATGTTCCCCATAAAGACATAATTTGATGGGGGTCGTAAACGATGGTGTTATTGTCGTAACCATTTCAGGCGCGGCATGCAATTGTTTTTATGGCTTCATCATGGCGTTTATGAAACAGTAGTCGGTGGACTTCGTTGCTATGGTACATAATGTTTTATCTCATTACTGACGCGTTTGTTGTGTTTTAACACTGCGATAAACGGTGTAATACGCAACAGGGAATTAGGTGTTCCATTTACGAGATACATTGTTATAACTCTTGATGTTAAAATTTTTTATAGTGTGTCTAGTATAGTAATACTGTCATAATACATTTCATAGTCCACGGAAGACTTGTATGCGTCATGTAATGATTGAGTGAGTTTGATTATGCTAGTGATAAGAAACATCTGTGCATGGATAGATAATGACGTAATATTTTTGACATTTTCTATTTTATTTAGATCTATTTAATTTCTACCACAATTTCTCACTGCATCATATTTTTTTCATCTTATACATATAAGATGTTTGATAAGATTTTTTTTGTACATCCGAGATGATATTAAGTTAAAGGTTAAGCTTACGTTAACGCCTACTAGAGGAAAGTAATAAGACATATACGCATAATACAGGGTCGCGTGATTACATCACGTATAATTAATATATACGTCGATATATATATAAATAATTATGCATCATATCGTTTTTATTGCAAGTGAATTAGTAGAAAATTGCGCTTATAAAGATTAGCGAATACACAATTTCATATACAATACATATACAATTTCGTACTGATTTGTAATTTGATGCAAATATATTTGACATGCTCATAAGCGTTAATCTTTACAAGTATAACGTATGTAAATATACACACGATGGCTTCATGAGATTGCGTTCGAGCAACGAAGTGGGGTTGCCCTATTGGGCCAATTGACATTCAAGGGGGTTACTTACCAAGGCATGTACAATTCATATTTACTATCAGCCTGCATTTCCCTTATTCATACTCACCAACGCGTACCACAACGGCCAATAAAGACATATAATAATTTGGTTGACTTCAACTTATCTTATGTATATTTCGTTTTTGTATTCCGCCAACAGAATCCAGCGTATGCCTAGCCAGTTCCTGCATCTACACGGCCAGCGAAGTCATCAGAGCCATTGACGAGACCCAGGATCCTTGCAAGGATTTCTACGAGTTCGCCTGTGGAGGTTGGATCAAGAACAACCCCATCCCCGAAGGGAAGTCCAGCTGGGGCATCTTTAGCAAGATCGAATTGCAGAATCAATTAATCATCAGATATGCTCTTGGTGAGTTACTTTTTACTATTATTAAATGTAGCTTTGACTTGTTATATACTTATATTTACTATGAAAGTACCACAACAGATGTTTCTGGTGCCAAGCGATTGCTTGTCAGTATTACTTCATAATGAGTTTGGTCATTAGCTGCGCATGTTTAATGGCTCTTTCAGACCGGCATATTTTCGGTGCGCTTGTTTTGGCATGCGTATTGAAAATATACTGTTCCGTAGGCGCCGAGACTACGCTCCACACACCTAAACTCGTAAAAAAATGCGCGGAGAACACAACAAGCTCTTATACGATAATACAAAAACTACTTTATGCGCGCCGAAAATACACTGGTCTTAAAGAGCCCTAACGGACATCGTAGGATACACATACGAGTACTGGGAGTATAGGATATGTTTTTTGGGCGGCAATATTTATAGCGTTTTATTGCCTCCCAGTGTCAGTGGCGCCCAATGAAAATAGAACCAACGGTTCGGTTGTAAACATATTCATAACATTTTAACATCTTTCTTGTAAACAGCTATTATCCGAATTCTGCGCCCTCAGTTATTCGATTCATTGTTTATGAAATGAAAAGTATAATATGATTCTAAAAATATGTTCCTTATTTTTACAAATTACTTTCTTTATTGTTATCACTACATACTTTCATAAAGAATTCCGTTAAAATCTTTTCATCTGTTTAACTACGAAAGTTTCAAAGCTTGCATAATTAGACATAGTCTGTAAAGCTATACTCTCGCATTTGTAACGTTATTATGAATTGTTTGTCGTCTTGTTAGTTGGTTGTTTTTACACACGTCATATTTCACTGGCACCACGCTCAGGTGCTCTTTCGAATCGTCCCACTAGAAATTTTTGGAGCAAGCTTCACTCAATCCTTCCTTCTACTGGAAAACTTCTAATTTACGAGCAATATTTTGTACTATTTTGACCCAAGTGACCCAAATTCCAGAGTCTGCTATTGCTGATACTAAAACGGAGATGGAACCAACAGAGCAAAGTTTTCCGCAGTCTCCTTCGAGTTTATTGCTAAAGTTCTCGAAACTATAACGACAGTACAGACCGACCAAAGTTATATTTAATTGCCTTTGTACGAAAACTAATGGATCGTACGTATAGCGAAGTCATTAGTCTTGTAAAATTAATGATTATAATTGTCTTTGAAATTTCTTATAATACCGATGCTATAAATACAAATCTTTTTCTCTGATAAATAAATAACCGTGACATTTACATTGATACTCTCTCGACATTTATTAAGTTCGTTGACCAAGCGTTTATGTAATTTACGTAGATTTCCAAATTTGAATAATGTACAGCTGAGTTAGGTTTTGATTTTAATTCAAAATGAACAGGTCATGTAGTACTGTTTCTTTTTCTAGATTTTTAGGAATTTATGTTCTATGTACATTTGCTAGCGTTTATCGTTTACAATTTTATCTCATTGCAATACATTGCACAAACGCTCAAGCTACATACGCCCTGTCACTGAGCTATCCAGATCTAAAATGAAAACCTCGGAAATTTCAGTTTCTTACAAGACAAACATATAATCTGAACTGACGTACACACATATAAAGTAATGTAAAATTATATCCAATCGAAAGATAAATGCATTGTAGGTTTATACAAATATAACATTGGCCTGATAACAGTTTTATTCTTATATCCGTTTTACTGCAAGGTGATCGAAAATAGTTGAAAGTAATTTAATAGTTTAAGATGATTAAAGTAATTTTGTTTTCCATTTCCTAAAAGCAGTGATTCAAATACTGAACCATTATTCAGGAAGTGTACGTTATTAAGCAAGTAACGTGTGCACAGTACTGACACCTGTAGTAAATACAGCATTTATTTATTTATTTATTCACTCTTTATTTTACACCATTAATACGCAATAAAAAGAGCGGACTCAATGCCAATATTAAAATTATAAAAATATTGTAGTAAAATTATATTATTAACTCTATTTTTTAGTACATTTTGTACTTCAGTAATATTAATTCTTTAGATTGGCTCAACCCATATCTATATGAATTAGTATCTAAATATTGTTAAGGTAGGGAATATATGTATTACAGAGCGCATTCCATACTAAAGTATCCTTTATAAGTTCGAGGCAATTAACAAGAACCCAAATAACCCCATTTATAAAAAATAACAGGAAAGAAAATTTAAAAAGGAATTGTCACTTGTTATTAATAATTACCTTTAGATTTTATTGTATCTACTATTATTTTATCTACTATGTATACTTCTGTTCTGGTGTAACTGTAGTGTTTTATGAGAATAAATTCTTTAAACGCAACATATTATTCATATCTATGTATATTATATTTTGATAAATAATAAACATATTGCTGACGGCTTTGTTGTGCTTATCGCTTGCTCTCGCCATCACACTGGATTGACTGACAGAGAATGTCATCACGCATTAAGTCCACCCTTTGTAACCTAACTTTAACTAAGCAATAAATAATATGCAAATAAATAAAACAATGTCTCTGGAAATGTTAAGTAACTTTTATCTCAACATTCCTTTCATGTGATTGCTTTTCGCTGTTAGCGGATTGACCATCGATCCGTATAAAATGATGAGCAAATATTTTCTACTGCATTTTTCTTGCTATCTATATAACACTCACGGCGCTACATTTGTAACCAATTAGTGTTTCATTGACAATTTGTATCTGACTCGACCGTTTATCATGTTTTTATTTGCATAAACAATTTGACCACCATTTTCGGCGATCATTTACTTTACAATAACTTTTATTTATAGATCAAATATACGTAGCTGTGAAATCGAATTCGCTTCAACTGGTCACGTTTTTGTTCGATTGTGGCATTTGTTGTACTATACAAATAAAAGTGGAAATCCCATGAGGTCCCTTGTGTTTATTGACACTCATATTAGTATTTCCTTGTGTATTTGGCTATTCACGCTATAATTTCTGAGGCTACATAAGGAAGGGTAAAAATTAAGAGCCTGAATCAAGTTTTTCACTTCTTTTTAAATAATTCTTTATTTGTTGCACTTAATATGCTCAAAATTCATATATCAGAATTCGTACTGTACAGAAAAACGTTGCTATTTGTAACGCCTAAAGTTATTGAAAAATGTCAATATCCATAAAACTAAGACTTGAGAAAGTTGGGCTAAAGCTTTTGAAAACTTGAGTCTTGAATCGCGTGGCAAATATAAAATTTTATTGCAAGTATCTGTACTATTGAATTCTTTTTACGATAATTCTACTTTCATTAAAAACGATACATTATATTATATTAACGCGAAAATATCAAAATTGCAATTTAAGTTGTATGTATTAATAATTGTTGAAGCTTAGGATGAAATTCTCAAACCAAATATGTTAGATGATTTACAAATAGATGACAGTCACAATGTCACTGTGTTCTCAGAAAAAGTCAACGTCACAGACCCTCCCGGGGCTGAAGCGAAGGCTCGTATTTACTACGACGCATGCATAGACACTAATGAAATCATCGAGAAACTGGCTGGAAAGCCACTGATTTCGATCATTAAGAAGTTGGGCGGTTGGCATCTGCTCCCTAACACTCTGATAAAACAAAGCAAGTGGGATCTGCAAAAATTGGTGCAAGAGGTTCAGAATACGTAAGTATAGAAATTCTTCTTTACATGTTGCTGTCTCCTACCCTATAGTACGATATAGTGCGAAGTAATAGGGGGAATTTAATTGACGGTGTTAATTTTCAGTAGTAGAATACGATAGAGAAATATATTTGATCGTGTAAATATGACATTTCGGGCTTACTTGATCTCCTTACGTAGCGACTGGTCACCTTTATTAGATCTCTCCGTGGACGCACTACACTACTATTGCTATATGCTGATCATTTGAACAGCTTCTTGGAGTGTTTTCTTCATCTTCTGTTTTTTCTTCTATTTCCGCATTTATGGGAGAGATCCATGTGCATACACACTTATGTTGTTATTAAAGGTACCATTAATAAGCTATGATAAAACATCTAGTGAGCAAATATTTGGGTGGAAAACAATTATTTGAAGTACATAGAAAGGATCTGATTTATGACAAACGTTTATAAAGGCATGATTTACTTATTAGGCTTATTTACATTTCTTGTGTATGTCCAGGTATAACTTAGGAGGTCTTTTCAATTGGGCGGTTACTGAAGACGACCGGAATTCATCCAAACACGTTATCGTTGTAAGTAAATAAATAAATAAATAATTTTAACATATATTATGCGGTTTATAAATAATTAATTTTAATATATTTCCATTAAAAATTCTCACATACATTTGTAAGTGATTACCATGCCGGAGATACTAGGAAAATATATACACATTTTATAAGACTGATCGTAATTCTAAAATCATCGTAAAAGTCGCAAGGTCACAGAAACGGTGCAGGCATGAGCACCTCCAGAAAACAAATAACATTAAACTTGTTGAAATAAAAAAATGATTTAGATGCAAGCAGCGGGTATGTTATATAAAAAAAAACAATTTGCAGCTCGATCAAGGCGGTTTGAATCTACCGACGCGCGACAACTACCTGAACAAGACGGCCCATGCGAAGGTCCTCAAGGCTTACTTAGATTACATGACGAGAATATGCGTGTTGCTGGGAGCCAATGAGACGGTCGCGAGGGAGCAGATGAGTAAAGTAATACAGTTCGAGACGGACTTGGCCAACATAACTACTCCGTCCGAAGATCGAAGAGATGAGGAGGGCTTGTATAACCCGTACACTATAAAGCAGTGGCAAAAAGAAGCTCCGTTTTTGAATTGGACCATGTTCTTTAACGATGCCTTTAAGCTGGTTGATAGAAATGTAGGTATTATTATATGCAAAATGCTCTTTATTCCTATTAATAAACTGATGAAAGAAAAATATAAACCATTCAACTTTCACTGTCCCGTCCTTCTAATGATTGTCTAAAAAGGGCAAAACATGATTACAAATAGTACTAACAAAAAATATAAGAATTATTTATCCCTTATTTATTATTCACTAAGTATTTATTTATATAATATATTTATTTTGATGTCATTAGTATCATACAGACATTAGAGTTTTTCAGCGTTTATAAAAGTGCTTATAGAAAGTACTGTTTTTATAGTAACCTCGCCTAGATAAATCAAAAAATATATCTTGATGATATAAATATTTAATGAAAAATGTTTTATAATTTCATGATATTTATGCTCATCTTTCAGATATCAGAAAATGAAAGAATTGTAGTATACGCACCTGACTATTTCAGAAATTTAACCAAAGTACTTAAGAAGTATTCCAAAACAGAAGAAAACCAAAGGTAAGTGATTGATACGAGCCGATATTTTCTATTGATTTCTCCCTTCTTCTTCCTATTGATCTTCTCTGCGGTAGTTACATACATATCTTCCCACCAGGTCCCTTTCGGAGTCGGCAGAGAGCTCCGTGTGCCAAACCTTTGTCCTTTGGTGTCCTTACAGACCTTTACGGTAGACCTTTACGGTAGACCTTTACACTATAATCTGGAAGTAACGTTGCTTCTGTTCTCTTTCAACTCATGCATTCTCATTCTGTCCAGTGGTTTCCAATGTGTTCTTCAATTAATAGAGACCATTTCCAATTCTGGTGAATGGATTAAATTTCCGATTTCCAATTCTGACGATTTTCAATTCTGGTGAAAAGATGGATAAAAATAAATCATATTTTCACTTGTCATTTCAGAATCATCACCAGTTACATGATGTGGCAAGTGTCTCGTTCTTTGTCCACGTATCTGTCAAAGTCGTTCAGAGATGCCACGAAGATATTGAGAAAAGCACTCTTCGGGTCCGAGGGTACAGAGGAATCCTGGCGGTACTGCGTTACGGACACAAATAACGCCATTGGTGAGTAGTGTGATATTGTCATGGACGTTCAAGGTCATACGGAACGACAATGCTCTATACAATTCATAAGATTTGAATACGCCAAATAGCTAGCAGCGGTTGGATGCTGAGCTGAAAATCGAGCTTAGTGGCATACTATTGGACAGGCCTATGGCCAGGAATAGGTTGACGATGATGATGTATACCCAAATAAAATTTGAATTTATTGAATGACTTGACATCGTTGAAACACTTTTAATGGTAAAAACTAATTGTATTATTGGAAAGAATATGTGGAATTCGGCTCTTACTGTGGGTGTTTTAGCAACTTATGTTCGCAACTATTATGCCTATTTAAATGTTGAACAATCTAAATTGTTATCTTCGTGTAACAGATTAATGGTTACATAAGAAATAATATTACATATGTTCATATATTGTAGCTTCGCTTAATGTATCATGTATATATGTAGCTAGTATTAGATTAAGGGTATCGAAAGTTGTAGCAATTTTTTTGCCGTGTTTCCGACCATTTTAACTCCGTATTATAATAAACATACAAATTCATAGGTTTTATCAACTTTGTCACATAGATATATACAGTTTAAATATCACCCTCGTTTCCAGGGTTCGCGGTAGGAGCGATGTTCGTTCGCGAAGTGTTTCATGGTGAGGCGAAGACTCAAGGAGAGATTATGATTGACCATATCAGAACTGCATTTAAAATTAACTTGCGCAATCTTGACTGGATGGATGACGAGACTCGTAAAGCTGCGGAGATTAAGGCTGATGCCATTACTGATATGATAGGTAAGGTGTCTTCTTTAAAATTCCAGTGTAATGTCCTTCATTTCTAAGTTCTCTTTAATGATTTTAATATTTATAAATTTTTAAATTAAATACATTTTAATATTTGAAATTGCGAAATTGTAGAATTTGAACGAAATTTGTAAAATGTACACAAACGAACTACGATTTTAAAATTTCTTTCACATGCATGACTCGTGACGTTTCTGTTTCAAGGCTTTCCTGACTACATCCTCGACAAAGAAGAGCTCGACAAACAGTATGAGGAACTCGTAGTGAAGCCGAACGAGTATTTCGAAAACAACATCGCGTTCAACGTGTTCAGCCTGAAGAACGACCTGAAGAAGCTCGACCAGCCGGTGAATAAAACTAAATGGGGTATGCAATGGACTTTGTAATATTATGAGTTGAACTTTGTAATATTATGACACGGCGAAATGTCCATAACCAAAGTTTACTAGCAATACATTCTTTAACCAAACCCCTATTTTCATCATAAATTGTAATATTATAAAAGAAGTCACAATACTGCTATTACTTATTGTATTATAACCGTTGACATAATCTGGTATGACTAAAATGATTACTGAATGAGGTTTTCATTTTATACATTAAATCTCGATATTCTGTTTTCTGCCTTGGGATATATTGCCTGCCGTCTTATCAAATTGTTCTATGACAAACATTAGAAATCAAAAAAAAATCTAATTTCTTGATTTGTCTGGTGTATGAAATCTTATAAGCTTCTTGATTAGTGAACCTATTGTCATACACCGGACATAAATAGAAACACCGAACCATTACTAGAAATTTCATAAAGAAAAAACTAACTAAGAGGATTAAAAATAGTAAGTACAAATCACCTGTTACTCTGTCAGGCATGACCCCGTCGACAGTGAATGCGTACTACACGCCCACCAAGAACCAGATCGTGTTCCCGGCCGGCATCCTCCAGCTGCCGTTCTACGACGGAGACAACCCCAAGAGCGTCAACTACGGCGCCATGGGCGTGGTCATGGGCCACGAGCTCACGCACGCCTTCGACGACCAGGGCCGGGAGTACGACCAGTAAGGGCGAATACTGTGGTACCAAGTAGTTCGGTTCCTTTTAATCACTCACTCAATTCTGAGTACTTTGTACAACTGCGACTGTTATGTTCGTTATATAGATTACATGTAATTTTTGTAATAACGGTAGGACGATACGATGAGTCCGAAGTTGAAGTGTAAAGAGTTGATTATATTACGATTACCAAAAATATTCCCAAT